>JAKUCM010006991.1:0-25122 GCA_023374145.1 Lepidium sativum | reverse complement strand
GAACCGGCGGATACATCCAAAACTGGAGGAGGAGCAATGGAAATGAGTGCCAAATCTCATGGTGCAATTGTGGGAAGGTCGGATCTTGATGAAATAATTCAAGCCATTGCCAACTTAAAGAATTCTGGTATCTCTAATCTCTCTAAAACTTCAACAAATTCCTTAATTATTGATTTCGGTGCTTCACACCACATAATAAGTAATCCTAGGTTGATAAATAATGTAAAACCAACCATAGGAAATGTTATTGTGGCTAGTGGTGAAAAAGTTCCAATCAATGGAATAAGAGATTTGGAAGTATTTAATAGGAGAACAAAAGCCTTTTATATGCCTAAATTTACCTCTAATCTTCTTTCGATTAAGAAAACCACATCCGATTTAAATTGTTATGCTATATTTGGTCCTAACCATGTACAATTTCAGGATATTGAGAGTGGAAAAATACTTGGAGGAGTAAATACCAAATATGGGTTATATGTTCTAGAAGAAAAATTGGTTCCAAATGCTTTACACTATGTTTCCGTTAGCAATTTAGACTATAATGTTGGTTCATGTTTTAATTTAGTTTGGCATGCTAGATTGGGTCATCCCCACTCTAGGGCCTTAAATTTAATTTTGCCTAAAAACTCTTTTGATCATAGTTCTTGTGAGGCTTGTATCTTAGGAAAATATTGCAAATCTATTTTTCTGAAATCTAGTACTCTTTATACAAATTGTTTTGATTTAATTCACTCGAATGTTTGGAAATCTTCTTGTTTCTCTAGAGACAACCTAAAATATTTTGTAACTTTCATTGATGAAAAATCAAAATATACTTGGGTTACCTTAATGGCCTCTAAGGATCGGGTTTTTGATGCCTTCATAAATTTTCAAAAGTATGTAACTAACCAATTTAATTCTAAAATAAAGGTACTAAGATCGGACAATGGAGGTGAATATACAAGTACCAAGTTTAAAGACCACTTGAGAAAATGCGGTATAATTCACCAAACAAGTTTCCCACACACTCCACAACAAAATGGTGTGGCGGAAAGGAAGAACCGACATCTTATAGAAACTTCAAGGGCCATGATGTACCATATGAAAGTTCCTAAGAGATATTGGGGAGATGCTGTGTTAATGGCATGCTACCTCATTCATCACCTTCCAACCAAAATCTTACAAGATGTGTCACCATACGAGGCACTTAATGGCACAAAATCCTTCATTGAACATTTGAGAGTATTTGGATGTGTGTGTTATGTCTTGATTCCAGGGGAACTACATAATAAACTCGATGCTAAGAGTACAAAATGCATATTCCTTGGATACTCAACAATACAAAAGGGTTACAAGTGTTTCGATCCAACAAATCAACGCCTATATGTCTCCCGGGATGTGAAATTTGTAGAAGATAAAGGCTATTTTGATAAAACAAATTGGGAAGAACTCAAAGACCTCACCAATACTACGCAAGATAGGAATGAGAGCCTCCGCATACTCCTTCAACAAATCGGTGGCATTGAGTCCAATCCTATAAGCACGGTACAACCTAGGGATGAAGATGGACCACATGATCAGCCACCTATTTCCGGCACCGAGGAAGTTGCGGAATTTTCCCAAGACCATCCTCTCCCTTCCCCAGAGGAACCGGCGGCCCAACCTCCTAGCCCCAAGTAACCATGCGGAGACTGCCCTAAGGAGGAGTACACGTCCTCGAAAAGACCCTTCCAATTGGATCAAGACTAGGTTTTGTTACAATGCTAGTTTTGAGGCACACCCCACTCAAAAGGTATGTTCTCTTGACCTTGTTCCTCTTCATCATTAAGTGTTTCTTGGGAAAATTGAACTTGAACAGATTCCGAAGAGCTATGACGAGGGCAAAAACCGTAAAGAATGGAGGGATGCAATAATGGATGAATGCAATGAAATAGAAAAGAACCATACTTGAGATCCGGTGGACAAGACTATACCGAAACATTTGCACCCGTTCCAAAATTCCATACGGTAAGAGTGGTTCTTTCATTGGCTACAAATTTACATTGGGAGATATGGCAAATGGATGTCAAGAATGCATTCTTGCAACGGGAACTTGAGGATGAAGTATACATGCATCCACCTCCCGGTCTAGAAGGCATGGTAAGTCCCGGGCAAGTATTGCGTCTTCGCAAAGCCATCTATGGACTTAAGAAATCTCCTTGGGCTTGATACCATAAGCTGAGCTTTACCCTCCGAGATCGTGGCTTTCATAAATCGGATCGGACCATACACTCTTCGTCTCCAATGGCCCGAATGGTATAATTGTGGTTCTCATCTATGTGGATGACTTGATCATTACCGGCAATAATAAGGACGGTATTTACTCCACTAAGACTTATCTTAAGAGTGTATTTGATATTAAAGACCTTGGGGAACTAAAGTATTTTCTAGGGATCGAAGTATGTCCCTCTTCGGAGGGTCTATTTATTTCTCAAAGAAAGTACACTCTTGATTTACTTGGTGAAACAAGAGATTTAGGTTCTAAGGTTGCTAATACATCACTTGAAGATGGCTACAAGGTCAGTCGAAAGGGGGAGAAAAATGATGAACCATATAAGGATGCGCCTCAATACCGAAGATGTGAGAAAACTCATTTATTTGACAATCGCAAGACCAGATATATGATATGCGGTAAACCAAGTGAGTCAACATATGCAAAACCCCACAATACACCATTGGAGCATTATGGAAAGAATCCTCCGGTATTTAAGAGGAAGCCAAAACCGCGGTATTTGGATGGCAAAGAACAACAATACCGAAATTGTGGGATATTGTGATGCGGATTGGGCCGGTGATCGGAATGACCGGAAATCCACAACGGGGTATTTGCACCTTTATTGGAGGAAATTTGGTGACATGGATGACTAAGAAACAGAAGGTAGTGTCATGCTCTAGTGCCGAGGCGGAATACCGGGCTATGAGGAAACTCACAAGTGAGCTCACATGGTAAAATGCACTACTTAAGGATCTTGGCATTGACTCATCAAAACCAATCACAATGCATTGTGACAACCAAGCTGCAATCCACATTGCATCCAATTTCGTGTTTCATGAGAGGACAAAACACATCGAGATTAATTGTCACAAAGTCCGGGAGAAAATCGAAGAAGGAATAACTCTCCCATGCTACACCAAAAGTGAAGACCAATTAGCGGATATTTTTACCAAAGCTGCAAGTATAAAAGTTTGTAATCACATTTATCCCAAACTAGAACTCGTGGGTCTTCCAAAAGAATGATCAAAGGTCCCCTCTCTCATTAATCTCACACTCTTTTTCCCTTAGAAGAGTTTTGTCCCAAGAGGTTTTCTCTCTAAGGTTTTTAATGAGGTGGGGTATATGAGAAGTCCAATCTTAACCTTCATGACATTATGGTTAAGCTTGAGGGGGAGTATTGATCATAGAGGTTGAAGTGTGAAGCAAGAAACCCCAAGGAAAAGTTGTTGGGTCGTCGGGGCGCGGGACACCACAGGCGCAAGGGTTAGCGCAAGGACCAAAGGATCTCGGCCTGCGGGACACAAAAAGGGTCGAGCGGATCAACAGGAGCGCGGGAGCATAAGCGAGGGCGCGGGCGACCCTGCCATCTACGCGATAAGGGCGCGCCCTCCCCGAAGGTCCCTGTAAATAACGGTTGTAACAATTAAAACTATGTAAGCAAATCAAATAAATGATACTATACGTCTAATATATTGTAGCATCTATATTTATTCGTGTACCATCCAATCCTCTATCACACAACTAGTTGACGCTAATAAGATTTGCTTTCAGTCTATCAACATTATTCACTTTAGACTCCTTTGATTTTGTATTTCAGTGTAACGAAGGACATTTAGTTTGGTGCACTTGCGTTGGCAAAACAAATAATAAGTGCCTCGCGCGGCTTGTGATTCGCCAATTGGCAATAAGCGATGCTTCTCCATGGAAAAAGTTCTTGAAAGAGTATTTGTTCCATGTTCCAATGCAGAGTTTGGTTGCATCAACATTTGTTGTTACGGAAATTTGGCAGCTCATGAAAAGAAAATGCGAATTTTTAAAAATCCTCATGCCCTAAACTCGATTGCAATTACGTTGGCTCATCAAAAAGCATATATTCTCACTTTCGTGATATGCATCTTTTTGATTGCAAGAATGTTTTCTTCTTCAGAGTGAGAAGCTCTTTAGTTGATGAAGAGGCTTCTTCAACGTCAAGCTAACTCTGAAAGACCTGAAGATAGTTTCATGTAATTCAATATGCTTTTTTAACTGGTCATCCGGTTATCTATAACTTTCCGGTTTGGGTTTCCATTAAAAATTCCATCTTTAGAATAGAAATGGACTTATTCGGTATCGTCTTTACACAATAAAGGCCCAATAGAATAGTGCAAGTAATCAGAAGACTTGCGCTATCTTTCGTCTCTATCGGGCGATTACCACACAATACACTCACCAATAGCCAACAAAACAAAAAATGAGTCCGGAGATTCCTACTTAAACTCTCTCTCTCTGCCTCGATTTGAGCAAAAACCTGAATACTCATATCCTTTTTTCTTTTTTGAATAACTCACTTTTGGATTTGTTGTTCCTTTGCCGCTTGGACTCTTCCAAGATCGGTGAGCTGCTATGGCAACTCATCAACAGACGCAAGCTCCTTCCGATTTCACCTCTCCGGCAACCGATGCCAGTCCCCAGAGTTCAGGTTTAATTTACATCCTCTAACCATTGTTTGTTTCATTTGTGGCGGATTTTATTGGTTTCGGGAACGAATTCAGTATTGGGCTTTGTTTTCTTCTAATTTAATACCGATTAGTTTGATTTTGGAGCATATTTATTGATTCTGCTGAATATCTTTATCAAAAGTCTTAAACCTTACTCTATGGGTTAGATTGCTTTTCTTAGCTCGGAATTGATGGAAAATTGGCAAAACGGATATAATACTTCGGAGCCATAGACTATAATGTTTTTGTTGGAAATTTGTGTTATTACAGAGGTTACAAAGCCTGCAAATGAGGTTCAGCAAGCAACCATAGCTCAGGAGACTGTTAAGCAGGATCCTCCAAAATCTGTTTTTATGAATTCAGAACCAATGCGAGAAGATCAAATTCAGAACGCCATCAAATTCCTTTCGCACCCTAGAGTTAGGGGCTCCCCTGTTATTCATAGAAGATCCTTTCTTGAGAGGAAAGGCCTCACAAAAGAAGAGATTGATGAAGCATTCCGCCGTGTTCCTGTAAGCTTTCCTCTTCTTGTTTTCATGATCGAGAAAAATCACCACTTCCTATGGCTTACCTCTGTACAAAATGTTGATCATAGGACCCACCACCCAGTTCGCAGACGACTGTTAATAGTCAAGGTACATAAGCAAGACATATACATTTGTTTGTTCCTTTATTTACTAGACGTTTCAGTGGACGTATTTATATGATATTTATGTTACCACAAGTAGATAGACAGCAAGTAGTGTCAAATGTTCAGCCACAAGTACAGACACAAGCCAAGCAGCCTGTTCTCGCTGCTTCTGCTCCACTTGTCGTGACTCCACAGGCAGCTTTTCTCTCTCGGTTTCGCTGGTACCATGCTATCCTTGCTGTAGGAGTACTAGCAGCATCTGGTGCCGGAACAGCTGTTTTTGTGAAGGTATCATACCCCTTTGACTTATATGTCGTGTGTTAAGTTTGTTATGCTATAAATTTACTTGGTACATCGAATTATGGGGTAAGTGATTGGGAAATTAATGAGATGGAGGCAAGTGATAACAGTTTCAGAATTTGATTTTTGGCTTAGCCAATGAATTTTAGACATTTCACACTCTCTTTCAACTCGAGCCATCAGAGACCAGAGTATAGTTGCTAAGAGTTTGTTAAGGTGTTGGATAGTGGTTTCTCCGTTGCTGGCTTTAACTGATTGGTAGATTTGTTTAATATTCCTTGTGGAATGCAAGTTTATAGTATTAACTTTCCTTCTACAATATATACATCACTAAGTGAGATTTATTGTTCTTGCTCAGAAATCTCTCATACCCAGATTTAAATCCTGGGTCCACAGAATTATGATGGAAGAAGAAACTGACCCTCTGAAGAAAGCTGATGCAAAGCCTAGCTTAGCTGAAGAAGCAGTAGCTGCAGCCAAATCTGCTTCTGCGGCTGCTTCTGATGTAGCCAGGGTTAGTCAGGAAATGATGAAAACAAAGAGTGAAGGTAGATGTCTTTGCAGTCCGATCTAGACTGAGTATCTCTCTTTTTCTGTAATTACTTTCTGTTATTTCCTTGCTCATTTCCTCTTTTCCATTTAAACCAATTTCTCCATTGTTTTTTTTTTGTTAGAGATGAAATATTTTGAGGACTTGACGCACATGTTAGGTGTCCAAGTACAAGAAATGAAGTCCTTGAGTAATAATCTGCGAAAGTTCGAAGGTGAGTATTTAAGCTCTACTGAAGAAGGAAGAGCTGGTCTTGGATTTATATTCTTGCTTCTAATTTTGAACAATTACAACTCAACACTTATTAGGAGACACAGGGTCTTGTTTGCCTTAATCTTTCGCTTGATCCACTATTAAAAGCTAAGTGTTTTCGAATTTTCTTTCTTTCTATCTGTCAGGGCAATCCAACAACGTCCCTAAGCTTTATGCAGCTGATCAAGAGGTTTATAATGGTTCATCCACAACTGCAAGGGTGTGTTTTAATAGCCAAAGGGTTTTGGTTTTGAGTAATCATTAATGCATAGATTAAAGGATTGCGCATAAATATAATTTTTGTAACATTAGGAACGTTGATATGTGATGCAGAAACCCTATGCAAATGGCAGCAACGCTGATTATGACACGCGTTCAGGTGATTTCTCTCTCACTCGCTCTATCTGTATTATGTTTTATTGTTTTTGGTTAGGTTATTCTTCTAACTAATGAATGATACAGCGCGATCTGCATCTCCTCCTGCCCCACCAGTTGATTCATCTGCACCCCCTCATCCAAAGTCATACATGGATGTAATGTTCTTACATCTCCATACAGAACCATAGATTAATAATGAATCATACCTTTTGCAATCTTAATCATTTTTGTAACACTAAGTTGAAACTTCGTGATGCTGCAGATAATGTCTATGATTCAGAGAGGAGAGAAGCCTTCGAATATTCGGGTAAATGGAAATCTAGTTTCTGAATTATTTGTTTTGTTGTGACAACTTATCATACTTCCATTAAAATGTACAGGAGCTCAACGATATGCCACCCAATCCGAACCAACCGCTATCAAATCCGCGTATTGCTCCTAAAACTAAGGTACAATTGGATTGTCCCTACATGTTAATCTTAAACTGCATTCTTTGTTATGTGTAGAACTGCATCTTAATCGTATATTGTCTTGTTATCAGCCATGGGACTATGGTCAACCACCACAAGATGAGACTTCCAACAGTCAATGGTGGCAACAGAAAAACCCTAGATCCACGGATTTCGGTTACGAGACAACAGCGGCTGTTCGTTTTCCCGGAAACCAAAGTGAAACAAACCTAATGGAACCAGTAGCTGTCCAGAGGCAAAGGTCATGGGTTCCTCCGCAACCACCACCAGTTGTCATGCCAGAAGCAGCTGAGGCTATTCGCCGTCCAAAGCCACAAGCTAAGATAGACCAAGAAGCAGCTTCTAGTGATGACCAGTCAGGTCTGAGCGATGAGTTGCAGAAAGTCACAAAGTTCTCTGAATCTGGTGGTGATGGTGAAGGATCAGGAAGTATTCAGATCACAGAGATACAAGAAGAAACAGAACAGCAACATCTAATCCCAGAAGGGAACTAAAAACAATAATTAAGGTTTCTGAATGAGATTTGCTTGTAAGAATTCATGCATTTAGGTTTTGGGATTTATCACCTACCTTAAATTTAATAATACATATATATCTTGCTACACAAGTAAACTCTGTCATTAGATTGCTTACCTTATTTTTTAATATAAAATCTTTTATCACACAATACTGTTCTAATCTATAAGAGAGACTGTACATAGATAGAGTCACGTTTAGTTGAGGCATCACGATCACGAAGAGGCATGCGTGAAGAGCCTGTAAGAAGAAATCAAAGAGCTGACCGCAAACGCTCCAAACGCTATAAAAGAAACCGCGATAGAAGCGGTTGCCATCTGAGTAAACTCATCTTTGCCCCAATTAGATACCCAATCATCAACCCGAGTAGCAGCACAGGAAGAAGCCGACATTAGAAGATATGCAAGAAGCTAAAAAGCAGCAGAGAGAAGGGGAAAAAAAGCTCATCAGAATCAAAATATGTTTTGATTGCAAAATTGAAAGATGTTTAAAGCAATACTTACTTGATCCATGGAGAAAACGAATAAATCGTGAAATCCAGAGTTTATCATATAACTATCTTTGGCGATGTAGCAAGCAACGTCACAAGCTTCAAATGCAGAGTAAAGGAATGCTATAACGTTTACGGCCAAACAGTATCTGCAAAATTTGTGTTGAACTGACTTTGAATTATCTGATTGAGATTTTTTTGTTCATATCTAAATACCTGAAAAGTTGTAAACGAAGAGAGACCTGTACTCTTTGTAGCGATCATATGAATCGCCGCTCCATCCTTGAGTTTTATCAGCAGCCATGATTGAAAACGAAATTATGCACAAAATTACTTCGCTCACTCTAAACCCTAACGCCGTCTGACTCACTAGTTCGTCTCTTCTCGTTCCATTCACCATCTTCGTCGTCGCCAATTCTTCACCGTTCGCCGGCGCGCCAGTTTTCTTAGTCGTAGTCTGTGGACCTTCTTCTCTCACCCAGCGATTTAACACCACCATATTTGACGGTGATTTATCGGAAGAAGCATTCGTTGGGACTCTCGCATTCCTCTGATTCCTCGGATTCGTCGGTGGCGGATACTGAGGAGGAGGAGGAGGAGGCAGAATCGGCGAGGGAAGAGGCGGGAACTTATTAACGTCCGAAACGATTGACGACTTCGGATTCTCTATTTTGAAGGGAGATGCCTCAGGAGAAACGTAACGGCTCTCCGGTGGATCTCCAATATCTGAAAGCGGAGAATGATATCGAAGAGGAGAGTGTGGTGATTCATTGTAACTCTGTGCTTCTGAGTTCGATGACATGGTCCGCTTCATCATCTTCATCGATTGGATTCACTTTCTCCAGCGTGTATTTCCCGGAAGAATGATTTGTGCGTGTGTTTGTTTGTTATGGAGAGTGAGAAAGTGAAGAAGAAAAATGTTATCCCGGCAAGGGAAGAAAGAAAAGGTGCCCTTGACCTACTTTACATTTCTTCGTGGGGAATTAAAACCCCTTAATGATCCAGTGTGGCGCATCTTTTGGTGCACCCAGATATTATTAGCCAATCATTTTACGCCACGTTAGTTTCATGATGTTTTTGTTTTTTTACCATCCACAAAGATTCCATATCAATAAAGAAATATATATATCCACTTAGTAAACATATATATGCTATGGCTTTGATAGGAGCCATGAATAAAATGTTTTGCGGATTGTATGTTTATTCTGTTGTTAATTACTATTTTGTTTGGAATTAGCGCGTAAAATGAAAGTTTGAAAACAATTTCCCAAACAGTCTTTGAAGTTATTTATAGGTGTTTGCGCTACTATTTTTCAAACCAATATATTTGCATATATTTAGAAACTATTTGTATTACAAATTTTTATTAAAAATAAGTGCATTTGGAGATGCAAAGATCAAATCTTATTTGCTTACATTATATCAAAATTTAGCTAATATGTCAGTCAATTATGAACTAATATTGATTATATTATTCAACTATTATATTATCATCAATCTAAGTTTAAATTTCAAACAACCATTGTTACGAATTTTGTTTGCAAACTGATATATTTATTTCCTCGTTTACAAACGATTTTCATTTTAATCATTTATTTCCTCGTTTACAAACGATTTTGTTTAAAGCGTTGTATCAATCAAATTATTGATTTTTACTTTTTCATACATGTATTTTTAGAAGAAAAAGAAAATTATAGTTTGTGACTAATGATTATGTAATCCGTATATATTTATTAATCACAAATTCTTTTTTTTTCTTATGATTTTAGTAATCACAAATTTTCAATAAGCCGATTCGTTACTTATCAAATTTATGTTGTAGAAGTTGTAGTTTAGAAAAATCAAATTAGATGAATTCATCATACTATACTATATAAATAATCATATAAGAATATGGTCCCAATATATTCTTCAATATAATATAGAATTAAATATAAGCACAAAAGTTAAAGGTAGTCTAAGCAATACACATAAGGAATAGTAGAGAATATACACCAAGATTAAGATGAAGAGTAAGCTAAAGTGAAGCATCATTGATTTCCTGTCAATTATTTTTGTTATAAATCTTGTCAAATCTTTTATAGTTTATTAAGCAATAATTCCCTTTCGAAATAAATGCCTTCTCTCTTTATATAAAAATTAACAAATAAAAAGAAAAAGTAAAATATGAAAAGCATTTTTTTGCCTTTTGTTCTTTGGTTAAAGCACAAAGCAACCCACCCACTCCATTTTTTTTTATGTGTATGGATTTACAATATAAACTCTTTCACAATCCATTGTCACGACACTTTCCTTTTTCTACTTATATTAATTTCTTTTTGTTTTGATTAATCAATCACAAAAGCCGTTCTTGATCAGTTTAAAAATCAGGTGAAAGCATTATCAAATTTCATATTCACCATTAACAAAAAGAAACTCCATATTCCAATATATTCAATTTCCAAAGGTGGTTTAGTGTTTATAACATGAGACTCATGTTTATTGTCTAGATATGAACAATTCTTGCTTCTTACCAAAATACTGTAAGACCTAAGATTTGTTTGAAGGAGTTTATGCAAAACAAAAAAAAAGTTTAATTGTTATTTTTTACGATTTTATAATGTCATCTCTAAAAATACAACTTACTTTCACAAATTAAAATTAATACACAATACAACATTACTAACCATAATTTTAAAATTTTGATGGTACTGATCATACCGTGCGATATATTACCTATTACTTTTTATTTTGTAAGATTGGTTCATAACTTTATAAAAAACAAGTATTGCAAAACTGTACAAGGGAGTGTAGTGATTTTAAATTTTAAATGATTGTGAATGATTTGAATTTTAAGAAATTTTAGATGTATTTAAGAAAGTTCTTATTATTTGTGACAAAAAATTTTAAAACTCCTCCCAAAACTATACAATATAGATTTTTTTTGTATTTTTAACTAGAAAAATGCTATAAATAACTCTAGAATCCCATGGAATCACTTTAAATCTCACCTTTAAATTTTTTTCAATAAAAATAAATTTGATTGTGGTTTTTAAAATCACTAGTTCAATAACACTAGATTTTAAATACTAATATTTAGAAATTCAAGTCTAAATAACATATGATTTGTCACTTAGACTCAAATATCCGGTTTCAAGTTACTTTTTAGCGGAATAACATTTTTCTATAAACTATTTTTAACGAAATTGATGTACACAGCCTGAAATAAATTATACACCATTTTCTTGTTTCCATTAAGACTGCATTTAAGTAGAATGTAATACACTTACATTGATATTGAGACATTGGTAATTAATCACAATTGGGTGGATTTGTACATTTATATACAGCAGAAGCAGGTTGCTTATACTCAGGGATACTGTTTGCATCTAAC
Source organism: Lepidium sativum (assembly GCA_023374145.1). Lineage (NCBI taxonomy): Eukaryota > Viridiplantae > Streptophyta > Magnoliopsida > Brassicales > Brassicaceae > Lepidium > Lepidium sativum. Next base: position 13,452 of record JAKUCM010006991.1, on the reverse strand, counting down.
AATCTTACTTCTCCTGGCCCAAAATCCAATTCTGAATGTCTTCGAAGGTCGAAGTCCTTGAACACCAGCTTGTAACACCGATAAGTTGTCTGAATCAGGCGAAACAATAACGATGGTGTCCTCGGAGTATTGAGTCTCGAGAATGGGCATGAGCTGCGTCACACGTACAAATACATCTGATACACTCTCATTAGGCGTACCATCACTTATAGGAGGAGGTTTTGTCTTCATGGATATTGAATCTAATGCATACACCTGCCAATAACATAATCGCATTATGCACTAGCTCAGCTAAGATTTTTGCTTTTCATGGTCTCATATACATGTAAGATGCTGAATCTTACTTCTGATATTGATTCTAGCTTCTTGCCTTCATAAGCTCCTAAACCACGAGCATCAAGGAAGCTATATTCCGGAACTATATAGCTGCAAAAGACTAAGTATTTTCTATCAGAAAGATTAGATTCCACAGTAATTGTCCTACTAAAAGAGTAAAAAGACTAATGGGACATCTTGCCTGCGACTAATTCCATTGATGGCGGCGATGATTTCAGCAGCCTGATAAGCTGTCTGAGTTATGGAAGGCCAGAGCCAACAGTTTTTATCACAAACTCCCATTGCCTTTAACTGTAACGCAGTTCTCACTCTCTGCTTCTTACCTTTCTCTGATAATCCGCTATCTACTGATGTTTTGGCAACGGATTTGTGTTGATTATCCCCAAACTTCACTTTAATTTAATTGCCGGTTTTAGCATAATTTGATGACTCAATGTCAAAACCACGTCGCACATTTCGGTTTAGAAATTTGGTTTGTCTTCCACATCGAATCTTTTGTAAACCGGCAATTACATTATAGTAAGGGCAAATGACAATTATACCCCTATTAGATTTCTGGTTTGACCAAAACAAAGTGAATCTCTGATTTGTACTCTTGTTTCTTATTGCACGAAATCTTTTTTCTTACTTTTTCCCTTACAGTTAATGTTAATTCTACGATTAAACTTGCCAGTGTATTGAGAAAAAAATGAATCCATATTCTTTGTTAACTCAATAACTAAAGCATTATAAATTCGAGGGTTCCATTTCTTCATCTTTTTCTTTTTCTGGTATATTCTTCTTCATTGTTTTCTTTACAGGCTTTTGAAATAAATAAATACTTCACTTCTCTATTGATTCTTTCTCAAGCTAACGATGAAGCATTCGTTGACGATGATACTCTTATAAACCAGGAAAAGAGAAGCCACAGTTTCAAGCTTTGCCTAATTCGATTCCAGCATTCGAATTGCTATCGTCATCGTCTTCGTTCCAATTAGTTGTTTTATAGTAAGTTACGTATAATATAAGTTGGACTAACCCTGATATGGATCCAAGACCATTTGGAATCTGTTTTCATGAAGCAAAGACACTGAGTTAGTAGTTGTACATCTTTTTCTACATAGATTGAGTTGGAACATATGTGGGGTTAAATAGAAGCTTACCAAAATGTAGGGGTCAAATTTAAGACAGGCATAAATAACCCAAACGATGCCGTTCAGGAAGTTGGCTAAAGCCAGGAAGAATGGCATGTACTTCACGCTCTTCGTCTTTATCACATGTTTCTGCATTACATTAATTAAGCTCATCAAATGTAAGTCACAAGCAGAAAAATTGGTAATTATCTAAATTTGCATTTTCCTGATTAGTCTAGAAACAGATGTTTATAAACTCTTTAGTACAGTGTGGCAAGTTTGGTTGAAAATGATCTCCATATTTTCTATTGTCTACAATTGACAAATACTAGACGAAGATTAACCACTTGACAAATCAGTTTATAAAATCATAAGAGAATAGACTAAAACAAAACGATTAAAAAAATTGTATTGATATTGTATTGATATGTAATATTTTGTCACAATAACAAATATTTTGTAACGATTTGTAAATAGTTACAATAAAAAAGTCACAAATGCATATTAGTAATAAAAATATTATAATATATTTGTCACAAATCGTTACGAAATAGAGTCACAATCATTTGTAGCAAATAAAATTCATAAGAAAATTGTATATAAAATGTCACGATCATTACTAATGTTCATAGTTGCAATACAATTGTTACAATAAGTCAGATTTTTACAATAAGTCAGATTTTTTGTAGTGCATGCATGGTAATTTACAATTATATTGGCTCAAATCTACTTTGTGATATCTAAATATGAGTTGAAACTAGAATACAAATATGGTACATTCAGACTTGGAATTGATAGAAGTAATTCATCTCATGAACAAGGTATAACTAAGTGCGTTTTGGATTGATATAAGACAAAAAAAGAAAAGAAAAAAAGAGAATAGGATAAGCACAATACCATGACGGTTAAAGGAGCAGCATACATGATGACGTTGAAGATGATGCATAAGATTCCAATAAGCATTGATCTTTGTTTATTTGTATGCAAAAAATACAATGTGCAGAAGATGACCAACGTCATGAATATCACCTCAATCACCATAGCTATTGTGATCTTTCTCTGAATCACATCAATAACATCGTTTTTGTAAAAAAAGATTAGAAACAAAATGTGTGCATGTTTATTGAGATATTGGAAGTGAAGGCTTACGCGGACAGGAGGGGCTGCGAAGATGAAGAAGATGGAAACATAAACAAGTTCAAGGAAAAGACCAGTTCCGTTAATGGTAATAACGAGGAGACTGTCGGGTGTTACGAAAGGAAGTCCGTAAAATGTCCACATCATGCAGTTTAATACCGTAGCTACGTATGGATCTGGCTTGAACTCTGATACCGATTTCATCCTCCATATCTTCAACATCGTTGGCCTTGTAATGTTTCAAAATTATCTATATTATTATTCCATGCATTCATTTTTAAGGGAACAACGGAAAAATATGTAATTGTGTGCTTACATTGGAGAACAGAACAAGCCGAAAGAGATCACATTTCCTGAACATTTTGGAGACAAATCAAGATATAAGCATGGTTTTGAATTTGTTGATTGAATTTTGGATTAGATTTTGTCAGGGGACTTACCGATGATTCCGACGATCGTCCGGGAAGTGTGGGCGTCTGTCATTTTTTTGTATTTTTAAAGACAATCTTTGTCTTGCTACAAATTTTCTCAAAGATCTTGGAGATTTTTTAGAAAAATATGTGAAGGAGAAGACAATGAAATATAGGTTAAGCTGCTTGTTTATATATATTTCCCTTGGTGTCTTTTCTTTTTTGGTTTTGTTTTCTGATCTGTATGTGATAAGTTTTGCATTTTTGTTTCTTATAATTGAATTATTTTGGTTTTGTATCAACAAAAGGATTTTAATAGTGTGTGTGAATCAGCAGAATTTGGTTGATGTAACAGACACATGACACCTGTTTCAACTAAGAACCAATAAGCCTTTGACTACGTTCAACCCCATGCATGAGTAACATCCGGCTCTTCACTCACATTATTTGTTACTCTCTCTTTGTCAATACAATATTATAAATATTTTTTCATCCTTTATATATTAGTACTATTTATACTTCACAAACTAGGATGATACGTTATAACACATAGTTTAATTACTTTGATTGTTTTTAAATTTATTTACTTAAATTGTTGGACGCAAATATTATTATAGAAATTTGAAATCCAAACTAAAATCAATTTGAATTAGAAAAGCCAAACCTAATAAAATACTCTAATATATCCTAATCTATGTATAAAAAAACAACAAATCCGAATCAAAACCAAATCAAGAAACAAATTTTTGTTTTTTTAGAATTTTTCTATTAAATTTTTATTAATTTTAAATTTCCATATAAAAATGCATGAACCTGAAGTCGATTTATAATAAACCAAATCTCATTCCAAAAATAAAAATATTCTAATAAGTGTTAAATCGAAAGAACTAAAAAACGAATTAGAGAAATCAAACATGATAAATTACCAGAACAAATTCTAAAATCTATGTATTCGAAAAACTGAATCCAAATCCGAATATTATTTTAAAATGTTGTTTCATAACCCAAATCGAAATCAACACTGGGATTGAAATCAAACCTGATAAATTAAGTTTACCAGGAAACTCATTTAATAATACATGTTTATCAAAGAATAAATATTGAACCTAAAACTCATTCGACAAAGTAAATATTTGTTAATTTAAATAATAGTAAATAATATATGCATAGTATAGTGTCACTTGTTAATGATTGTTTTTCAGTAGAAGTTAAAATATGCTTTTTCATCTTTTATAGAGTTTTATATATTATATTTTTATTAATTTTGAATTTTCATATAAAAATTTATAACTAAACAAACTTTAGAGTGGTTACAAATCATATGTTAGTTTTACTTTAAAGTTTATGATGCAGTTATTTTGAAAGTGTCCGTTTTAATATATAAGATATAGTTAATCAAACATTTTATTTACATCATCGTAATGAAACCAGGTGGATAATCCCCTTTTTCCTCTGTTTCTCGTGAGAGAGACTGCAATACAAAACATGCACTCTATAGAAGTTTCGGGTCTTCACACGCTTTAGACAATATCACTCTTTGAATTTTATTCCTAACATACATGATATATTCCCAAACTTTCCGAGAATATTCTAGTGCTGACTTATGTAAATTTGTAACATGTAATCATATGAAGAATGATACGGTATAATTAATAATTTGATGAACCCTTTGTACCACAGATTCAAACTTGTATTGTCTTTTTTTTCTAAAAATTCAAAGAAAATTTGACTTTTATGTAGAAACAATTATCGAGAAAATTAGATCAAAATTTCCATATAAATAGGGCCAATCATATTCATTTCCGGCTGAAACGTCTATTTGACCAAAAAAAACCTCTCTGTGTTTTTGGCTATGGAACTTACCCAGTCGGACCCAATCCAGGATCCAGATACCCGATACTATCGACGTTACTGCTCCTGTTTCCCCAACTTCCGATCACGAAACTCCACCTCCGTTGGATACTCCTCCTGGGGACGAATTCACACCGTCGATGAAAATCACAGCAGCGACCATGTCGACGAGCCACGGTGGTGGATCCGAGCGTCTTTGAAGATCCGAGAGTGGTCAGAAATCGTTGCTGGACCAAGATGGAAAACTTTTATACGGCGATTTAACCGCGATCCACGTCGCGGTCGCGATTGGGACTCAAGTGAGAAATTTCAATACGATCCTTTGAGTTACGCTTTGAATTTTGACGACGATGATGACGACGAATACGTCGGATTAGGTGGATTGCGAAGCTTCTCCACTCGGTACGCTTCTGTTCCAGTATTTTCCGGTAAAGCTCCGACGGTTTCGCCCCCATCTTCGTCTTGTGAGATGTAATAATGGAGAATTAGTTGGGTGCGTGTAAGAATCGCGTTTGCGTTTGCTGGCGGCAGTGGCTGAATAGCTGTCAAAATTATTTGACTAGTTACGCTAATTGGGGTCTGTCGCGTTGATGCGTTTTCCCTTCTTCTTTTTGATTGTTTATAATTTAAGATTCAATCAACTTTGATTTATTAATTTTATCCTTCTTTCACAATGTAATTAATCTGCTAAATTATCTCTCATGAAAAATTGTTTCTTGAAAGAGAAGCAATATTTGTTTCTTTTTGGGGGGGATATTAAACTTTTTTGTGGTTAATATAATTATGTAAATTAGCTGTATAGCATTTGTGGCGAGTAGATTAAGTTAAGCTGGACATGATTTTATATTCTCTGCTCATTTGATTATATGTTATCCGTAGTATTAGAAGATTTGCTAAAAATAAATCTTTGTATACAAATTCCTAAAATATTGCTTGTTTTCCTTATATCAATTTTATTTTTATAATTGGATCGATAAAATCTGATTTATATCCAAAATCTATATTAAATTTTTTTGTCAGACAATTTCCAAAATCTTTTTTGTTCGTCGATAATATTGATTATAGTAATCAAGAAGTTAATTACATGAAAAGGATCTGATCCAATCTAACCAACATCATTACAGAGAGGGCTCAATAGAGATAAGAGCTAGACAATTTTTAAGCCAAAGTGGGAAGCCTGCTGTAATATAAGATTGCCATAAATCCAAAGACAGAACACTTTGAGCCATCAAAAAAAGCTCATTTGTTAGTTTACCTGTGTTCCAAAAATATATTCCAAGAAGGAATTGTCTGCAGCACCTGAAGCAATGCTTCGGTTCGAGACTTGAAATTAGGCCAAGCATTTGACCTTTTGATAACACCAAGCAAGGCTACATTATCTACACCAAAAATGACCCTGTTAATTTGAAGAGAGGCCATGTTTTCCATTGCCCACATCCAACTCTTAAAGTGTGCCTTGTCTTCAGTAAAAATGTTTGTGAAGCTGGTTCCGCCATGTAAGAGGTCTCGACCTTTGTTGTTGGCTAAAATCCAACCAGCACCTGCAGTATTGGTTAAATGATTTCAAGAGACTCCAATATTACACTTAACCTATTTGTCTGGTGGAGGCTTCTAGAAAAGTTGTCTTGGTTGTGGATATGGGGGATGATCCGATGCTTCTTCAGTCATTGTTTGTTGTGCCTGCTCGTAATTGTCTCTGGTCTCTCGGATGTTTTGAAATAGTGTCATTGGCGGAAGTAGTTTACCCTCAAATAAGAGGGAGTTTCTGTTTTTCCATAGGAGCCCTAAAATCCATGGACCTAAACTTGTGATGTGCTTCAGGTATCTTCCAAGATCTTTTGTCATCATGATATAGTGGATATTGTAAAATACTGAGTGACCATGAAAACCAAGAGGACGTGTTGGGAAGAGTGATAGAGCCCATAATTGACGTGCGTAGGAGCATGTAAATAGAATGTGGTTCATAAATTTCCCTTTGTTCCCACAGATGCTACATTGTGCTTCCTTTATCAGATGCTTTCGATGTAATGTGTCTGAAACTGGGAGAGCATCACTCAGAGATTTCCAGATGAAGAATTTAATTTCGGAGGGATCTGAAGCTTCCATAGTAATGATTTGATACCATCTGTAGAGGGCTGAGTGATATAGGCTTGAGTGTTTATGTGCTCTCTCGCTGTGGTAGCTGCTCGGTAACCGGATTTTGAAGTATATTCGCCACTCTTTGTGTACCTCCATGTAAGGTAATCTTTGATAGTCTTTGAAGGCTTTATGGTTCTTATGAAGCGTATGTCGTTTGGTAAGAAGTTCCTCTGCAATTTCTCTTCAATCCAAGAACTTGAGTGTCGACATTGTAGATGAAAGAGCTTTGCACGTAGTCTTAGGTATTCTGAAACAGCTCATTGCATAGACTGGGAGAGCTAAAGCCACAAATTTAAGAAGGGTTTCCTTACCGCCTTGTGAGAGGGTGCGAGAAAACAAGCCTGAGATTCTATGAGATAGTTTTTCTTGTAAAAAAGCCAACATCTTGATTTTGTTGTTGCTAAAACATTCAGGCAGCCCCAAATAATTTCCTGTTCCTCCTTCTTGTTGTATTCCCATAATTGATTTTAATTTTGATCTCATTGTTGTGTCAACCTTTGCACCAAAAGTAATTGCTGATTTGTCATAATTTATTATCTGACCTGAAACCTCACCATAACTTGTTAGCAGCTATAACAGGGAGGAGGCTTCAGATTCTTTTGTTTGGCACATGAAGATGCTATCGTCGGCATAAAGCAGGTGGTTGATTGAAGGACCTGAAGGATGAAAGGAGATACCCCTTAAAACCGAAGATGCTGCTGCTTTGTTCAATTGGTGCATCAAACCTTCCGTACAGAGAACAAGGAGGAAAAGCGAAAGTGGATCTCCTTGACGTAGGCTTCTCTGTGGTTTGATAATTCCGGAGGGTTGACCATTTATTAGCACCGTGTATGTGACAGTTGATACACATACTGAAATCCACTGAATCCATTGTTCTGCAAATGCCAAAGCTTTCAGCAAAGTGAAGAGGTAGTTCCATTCTATCCTATCAAATGCTTTTGACATATCCGTTTTGACTGCTATGTACGCCTTATTTATCTGATCGTGAGATTGTAGTCCATGTATTATCTCGTGTGCAATCAGGATGTTGTCCGAGATACTTCTATCTTTGATGAAAGCCGACTGAGCTGGGGAAACAATATCACAGAGCCAGGGTTGTAATCGTGAGACCAAGATCTTAGCGATTACCTTATACATGACTGAGCAGAGACTTATCAGCCTTAGATCCTTCATTGTTTGTGCGTGACTTATTTTAGGTATAAGACATAGCTGTGTGAAATTCCATTCATTGTCAAAGGAACCTGAAGAGAAGAAGTGTATCACCTCTGATGTGAAAACCAGACCAATTGTTTCCCAATACTTTTGAAAGAACATAGCTGACATGCCATATACTCTGGGAGCACTAGAAGGTTTAATTGAGAAAACTGCTGTTTTCACCTCTTTTTTAGTGACCTGTGCCGTCAAACAATGGTTCATCTGATCGGTGACTCGAACTGGGAATTCTTGGAAAAAGGCGTCCAATGGTGTATTCGAGACTGAAGTGAAGAGTTCCTGGAAGTATTTGGCCGCATGTGTACCCATTGAAGCATCAAAACTATATACTCGACCAAAATTACCCACCAGCTTATGAAGTGCATGCTGTGATCTGTCAGCTTTAACTGAGGAGTGGAAATAGCGTGTATTTTTGTCTCCCTCCCTCAACCACTGCTCACGACTCTTTTGTTTCCAGAAACTCTCTTCCTCCTTGTGAGCTTTCACCAGCTCACATTGTAGGTATCCTATATGATCGAATGATGGATTTGGTTGAGCATGTACCAGTTCTATGTCCCTCTGAATATTGTTTATCTTCTTCAAGAAATTGGTATTATTCGATCTTTTCCATCACTTAACGCCTTCCTACAGCTTTTGAGTCTGGATAGTAAATTCGCAGATTCTGATTTTGTCCAAGCATTAGCTATGACTTCTTTTACCAATGGTTTATTCAAAGGTCTCTTATCAAATCTGAAGCAACCTTTGTATGAGGCTTGAGAGGAGAAAAGGCTGATAAGGACATGCATATGATCATATCCCTTCTTCTCTAGTAACTTATGATTTGTACCGGGGAATTGCTGCATCCAATCTGTATTAGAGAACCCTCTGTCAAGTTTGTATTGGATCCAGGAAACAAATCTGCGTCCACCCCACGTGAAACCATTGCCAAATCCAACAAATTCAGTCATGTTGCAGCCCAAAAGTAGTGTAGAAAAATCCACAAAAGAGGCTTGAGGCCTACAAGGTCCACCAAGTTTTTCACCATTATGTAGAATCTCATTGTAGTCCCCCATCATAGCCCAACTACCATCTCTATTGGCATTAATTATGGCCAGTTTCTCCCAAACTAAATGTTGTAGTGTTACCTTAAGGTTCCCATATACCAAAGTCAAGAAAAAGGATTTAGAACAAAACTTAACTTGGAGATCGATTATATTTTTATTCACAAACAAAAAGTCCAATGTTAGGTTGTTTTTCCAAAATACCGCAAGTCCTCCACATTTTCTGATTGGATCCACCGTATATACATGATCGTAACCTAGCCAAACTTTCATATCTACAATTACATTCCTTGTATTCATCATCTCCATCAAGAACATCATCTCATGGAAGTGCTTCTTACGCATCTTCATGAGACGTATAACTGTCAGATCTTGAGGCCGCCCCAATCCCTGACAGTTCCAGATCAAGAAGCTCAATAATCTAGGGACGATCCCAGATCGGGGATCATCCTTTGATTTTGGCGTTTGACATCCGAGTTTTGTTGGCTGGAACTGTCGATGACTTTCCTTTTTCCGTCAGCCATAGAAGAAGGGACCGTTAATCTGAGCATCACACATTAATTTGATGGTGTTAGTTGTGTGATTGGGTTTCCCTTCTTGAGATATGGCCTCTTTCGTTTCGTCGTCCCTTTCTTCACTTTCCCAGACACAGACGCATTAGAATTGCATGTGTATGCCGTTGGAAAGGAAGGATTCCACTGAGAGAGGGAGTTGCCAGACATTAAAGAGTCTGAATCAGGTTGTAGCTGCGAGGTGTATAAGGATATAGTGCATGCAGCTGCCGACACTCTTTGTTGGAAGTTGATGTTGTCTTCTGAAACATAACATGGTCCATAAGAGTGTTTGGATGTAATCCTCTTTGCAGCTTTCATAGAGGCAGCCATGAGTTTCTTAGACCCTATTTCCACAAGCATTGGAATTTTGGGGGTACGAGCTTTTTCACCTGTTCCAGTGGAGTCAGCCGAGTCGTATCCAAAGACTAGGCCTTTTCCTTTGTTCAAATCAGGAGAGACTACCAGGAGAGGCTCTAGTCTGAGGAGCGATTTCTGTAGCAGAGGATCCTTTTAGCATCAACAATCGAGTTCTTCGCTCTTAACTCTCTTGTTTTCCTTTCTTCTCCATGAGCAACTATAAGGTACTGCCTCATTCCTTCCAACACCTCTAGAGATATTTTTGGTCTGCCTAGGATTGGGTGAATTCCAGCTTGCTCTTCCGATATGATTCCGAATAGCGAGTCATTCTCCTTAATGACGAGCTCTTTAACCTTCTTCAGAACTGGGATTCCTACCCTCTTATCAATGGTTGAATCCTGGCATTTTTTTAATTATAAGAGGGCAGAGATCTTTATCATGAGTAAGCTTTTGGTAGGAGTAACATCGTTTTTGAACTCGTTCATAGATTTAGAAGACCTCAGTTGTGGTTCCATCTGGAAGCTTGATTAGTTTCAATTTCCTTAGGGGTTTTGAAATGTCAAGCCTAATCCTCACTCTAACATAATCCTTGTTTTGAGTTTTCTCCTCGTCGAAGAGAACCTCGATAACATGTCCTACCAATTCACCCAAGAGAGTTATCGCAGCCGTTGTGTAATAGTTGATGGGGATATGGTGGAATTGGACCCAGATGTAGACGAACTGTAGGGAATCCGGTTATGGGGAGGGAGACCAACGTTCCATCACAATCGCCCATTCATTGTAGGTCTGGAAGCCTTTGTCAATAATTTCTTCAAGATCTTGTTCTGTTTTGATGAAAAATTGGAATTTTTCTTTTGAGAGAGCCAGACCCCTGACTCGCTATGTCTTCTGCCATTTTCTTGACATATCAAGTAAAAGACGATACATTTGGTTTCTGCGGATTGAGAATTCGACCGATAAGACTGAAAGTGTTCTTATTACTTGAGCTGTATTTAGGGAGATTTGAGATTTCGAAAGGAGTGTCTTCATCTTCCTCAAGAGACATAGCCAGTAGAGTTTTATCCATGGCTGCAGACATCGTAAACTAAGTAGTTCATGGAAGTAAGCAAATCGGGAACCAGGGACGTGTCGTGATATCGCAAAAAAAAAGGAACAAAAGCTCTTTTCCTTAAGAAAAAACTCTAAATGAAAAAGAAGTTTCGAAGCCCAAAAAAGGGAAGCTCAACTTTTCATTACCTTCCAAAATCTATATTGGTTGTTTTGTAAACATTAATATAACTTGAGTTAAATTGAAAAAGGTAGTATATTAGAGTAGAAAAATCAAACAGCAAATAAAACCCAGAAAAAGGGAACAAGATGGGAAACACATGACCTGGCAAGAGACTTTCGATACGTCATTTACGTGGTTTCAGATGCGGCCCATATATTTAATCATCGGCCACGTTGTATAACTCTTCAAATTTTACATATTTTATTTCATATGCAATAGAATCTATATTCTAAAGATTGTTTTATTTTTATTTTTATTTTTATGAAGCAATTTATTCCATAGTTTTGTCATTTAATAGTAATAGCACATAGCTACTTTTCATGCTAACTGTTTTATTTCCATAGTTTTGTCATGTTTTTGTATAATTATTTAGCTACTTTTATTTTAATTATCTTGGTGGGAATAACTTATAAAGTTAGAGTCCGGTTGTCCAAACCGTATTTCATGTTTATTGTTGTGCGTTAATACGATCTATTATAGATGTCTTAAAGATTAATTCATTTTCTTTTGAATTTGATGACGATACTATAACCACTATAAAAATGCCATAGAATCAATATATAAAGAATAGAACGATGAATAATATAAGAATCAACTAAAGTCATTCAAACAAATAAAAAAATTTACTATAAGTAAAGAAAGTATGTTTTTTTCTTTAAGAAAATTATAATTATATTAAAAGTTTCACGATATAATAGATTAACGTAGCATTTATCTTTCAAATATATTATGGGATGAAAATTTTTCTTTAACAAAAATTTCATCCAAAATTACGAATAAAATAAAGATCAGAATAGCATAGCACAATTTTTTTGTTATATATTTATAGTTTTCCAATATTTATTTTAATTTTATTGTAAATAATGCAATATCAAATGTATTAATAAAAACTATGTTTAGATGAAAAACAAAAACTTCCAAAGTTAGACTAGAGAGTGATGATATATGGCCCGTGGTCTTGTGAAAACCTCTCTAATTAACACAACTTTTTGCAATATTATATTAATGGTAGTTGCGTCGATATAGTCTTAGGTATTATCCAATTATTTTACTTTATTTGTATTAAGAGAAAACTAAAATTGATATGAAAATCTTAATCATTTACAAATGGGTTTTGGCAAATGTTCACCACACAAATTTCGGCTCCAACACTCACCTATAAATCATTATTTAAACACATATATAATATTCACTTTTGCTTTCTAACCCAGAACTTTACAATTTGTTTATTTACATTAACAAACAAAAAGAAACTATTTGGTAAGAGTATTCAATATTTTAATTGAACAGTTTAAATTCGGAGGTCGATATGATCGTTATGTCAATCTAGGATAATTTTATTGCTGGTTGTTGCCAACGAAACTTCGGTTGGCCAATTTTACAATTTTACAATATATACTAAGCCAATTGCTGCGAGCTTTGAATCATCCGTTGACACCCGAGCAAGATGGGCCATCACATCTGCTATGTGATTCAGAACTCTAGGAATTACCGAGATGAAACAGGTCTGGAACGACGCCTTTAGCTGCTGGAACTCCTCCTGGTATGACCGAAAAGCCGGCCACTCCTCCGGGCGCTCAAGAGCCAGAACCACCGACTCACAATCTGTTGACACCTCGACCTCTGCTACTCGAATCTCCAGGAGTGATCGTAGAGCCCACATGACAGCTTCCACCTCCGCATGCATAGCCGAAAGGCTCCGTTTGGCTCTGTGTCGTACTCCGTCCACCGAATCTGGAAAGCAAACCCAACCTAAACCCGTAAATTGGTCGGATTCCTTCCAGGAAGCGTCCACCAGGCATTTATATCCTGTGAACCCTAAATCAGCTGTGGTAGGGAATATGGAGACAGACTTGTACAAGTCCATATTTGACTTAACTTGGTCAGTAAGCTTCAGGCCATCCTTTCTGGCCGTCAGCCATTCAAGATAATCTCAAGTCGCTCTATTCAGAATTTCGGGAGGATCTATATCTTGGTTTGTGAAGCAAAACTTATTTCTTGCTTTCCAAACCTGCCAAACAATCTCTCTCTCTC
>JAKUCM010006990.1:0-26165 GCA_023374145.1 Lepidium sativum | reverse complement strand
ATTGTGTATTTGGTTTACCTAAGCTAACGTGTCGTCGCAAATGACATCTAGCATATGGCAGGTGGTAAGTCCACTTAAGGCAGCGCATTTGCATAATTTGAAATCAAGTTTTCATGCTTACATTATGTAGGAATTTGGCTATTGAGCCGGTCAGTTGTAACCCAACATTGCTGTTGACAAAAAAAAAAAATTACGTGTCGTTACAAAAAAATAAATATCATTACCATATAAAACACTATTATTAATTTGTTCATATATTAATCATATGAATTTGATACAAAGACTATTATAAAATTACAATTTTAAAACACAAGTTTTACTTTAAAAAGACATACAAAATCTGAATACTTGTCCAATTTAGATAATATTACGTGTGGTGGTTGGTCATGAAGTTGTTGAGATTAATTGAAGGTAAGATTCAATAATGTAAGTATAGTTATTATGTTTTGATTCTTGAGCATGTGATGTATATATTTATATATACTCATTAATATTTAACACGTGATCTCTCTCTAGAGAACGATGATTGAATCTGTAGTGAATCAAATTTAATGTGTATAGTAATGCTCTGATTGGAGGATTTGATATAATTTAATCTATATAAATGGTATTTATCATGCACTTTTTCACTGAGAATTTATATACTAAATCCGAAAGATTCAATAATAAAATATAAAAACCGGCATAAATGCAAGTGACATTTAACTTAGTGGTATGTGGTAAGTTCACAAGAAACATGCGCACTTGCACATCCTGAGATCGAGTCCCCACCGCTTGCATTTCAAGAACTTGGCTAATGAATCGACCATTTGTGGTCCAATGTTGACAAAAAAAAACAAGCATAAACAAAAATATTACTGGAAACTAAATCCAAAATATGTGTTACAATGAAATGGTAGTTAACAAGTTATCATTTTAATAGAATAATGAAAATTATTAAAGATCGAGAATATTTTCGATTTATAACCTAAATTCTAGAATACGACTATTTAGAATCAAACTCTATTAAGTTCAGAAGATTATAAAAACATTATGCGAAAATGGTTTGCTATATTACCAGAAGCTCTCTAGTTGATGTTGGAGTAAGAAACACTTTGGTTTCTTAAACGGTGACTCAAAATATGTTACAACTTGGTGATGGTTAATTATATTCATATATCATTTCATTGAAATTATTATTTCAGTTCAAAGAAATTGTCAATATTTCAAATGATACTCTTCGTAGGAGTGAGTACGTACTTAATTATATTAGCTAGGGTTATAAAAACTCCACTTGTACCAAATATGTATTTGTTCACATAATTACTATTTTATATTTGTATTTGGAATATATCATACATATATATACTCATATACTCATATATAGTTGAAACAAATAAACAAAAAAAGGTGATGCATAGATTGTGTTTTTTTTTTTTTTAATTTCTGCGTAATTTGGGTTTGAATAAAAAACAATGGTGACAACTAGGAGTATATTAACTAAATATTTAATATTTTAAAATTTTAAGATGTTCTTGGGTGAAATTAATTTTTCTTATGATTAGTTAATATTTAATCATCTGAAATGTAATTTAAACGCAAATGACATCTAGCCTATTAACAGACGACAAGTTCATTTAAGGCAGCGCATTTACATAAGTCAGGATCGAGTCTTTAGTCTACTAAGAATTTGATTATTGGGGCCGACTTATAAAATTATTCTCTAAAGTTGAACACTTATAAGAAAGGCCGTAGAGATGGATGTTTAACCACATAAACAATTATCAGGAATATTTGGATTTCTTTCTAGCTAAAACATTTCTTAAAACCATCTAAAGTCTTTTAACAACTTATGTTTCTAATATTTACGTTAATAAAAATCAACTTTTTAATCATTAGTTCAACAAAATTTGGGAGACATTGATAATGTTTATAAAATTATGACCAACTGAATTTTTCTAAAATTCATGATTATCTATAAAAAAAAATTGTAATAATTTCAACTCTTTCATTGAATACACCTTCCCTAAATAGATACCGGATTGATTTCTTATGAAATACAAATTAAATATGATACAAAGTCAATGGTTAACATGATGACTTTCATTATAGAGTCATTGATCATCTATATAAACACATTATGTTGGTTTCTTAAAAGACAAATTGAAATCAAAATTCTACAAATTAAGAAAACAAAAATCGATCAAATGAATGCTGCAGCGATTCTACTCATAACATTTGGAGGATTTATGTTGTTTTTGTTCATTCTATGGCTCACTCACTTTCTCTACCACAAAGCTAAGAAAGATGGCAAAGAAAGCATCGCTTGTCTCGGTAGTGGTTATGGTGGTGATATTGGTGGTTAACTATAATCTTAATCTTGGTTATGTCAAAATTTTCTATATAATCTCAATATATATTGCTTTTTGTTGTTGTTTGTTTGAAGTATTAATGATTGTTTTAAGTAAGTTTTGGTTATTTTTCACTAAACAAAAAAAATAAACAATGTTACTGTTGGATCATAGATCTATCATGCTGGTCTTCGTGATATTATCTAGAGTGTGAAAGATTTTGAATTATGAATTCTGTTTTGTCGGTAAAATTGTTGACAATAAAATAAAGAAATAAAATTTAGAGCTACGATATCTATAAAGATACGACAAATAGTGGAAAAGAAATTAATCTATAAACCATTTTTTCACTAAAGAGTTTTCAGAAAGTATCTCTTTTTCTATAAAAACCACATTTCCTACCTAATAAGTTAAATATATGGAATTTGACTCCTCATGTAGAGATTAAAAATAAGCTATTTTGAAGAAGAATTTGGACTATGAATTGTCTGTCCAAATGCGGATACAGAAATTGTATTTATCGGAGACAAAAAGTATAACATAATAATACTTTATAAAAATTTAAATAAATTTTCATACGCTCATTTAACATTTTTTAATTAATTTTATTTTGAAATAGAATCAAACAATTTATTACAATAAAATAAACAAGACAATCACTTAGAAATTGCTCTATAATTTGATTATATATAGTTGCCGTCACTAATTTTATTGTAGAAAAGCATATCTCAACACTTGTTATAGTCATTAGTAAAGTTAAGAGTAATTTTAAAAATATTTATACCAAAGGATAAGAAAAATATTTTTGGCTTTTTACCATTAAAATAGAAAGATCTCAAAGATTTTTAAAATTCTTAAAATATATCATCTTTGCACATTTTATCAATGTAGATATCAAGTTGTTAGTCAACCAAAAAAAAATTTCATAAATAAAATCATCTAGATAAAACTTAACCAATCTCATCAAAATACTTTAGAAGATTTTGCATATCTAATAAATGGATTTATTTATAAATTTAGAATAAATATTTAGTAGAATAAGCTTTAGGATTAGATGATGGTGACAATTTTTATTACTTTGATGATGGCATAATTAAAATAAGCAAAAAAATTAGTTAATAACATAACATGACAACCAAATCAGTGAGATTTTAAACTTTATTTTTTCAACTCAAAATCTTCTAAAATCACGTGAAACATATTTATCTTGATTTTTATTTTTGAATAACCAGAGATTTGATATGATTTTAATAAATGATTAGTTGAATAACGGAAGATTGTAAATTATTTTAGTTGATTTTGTGTAAATTCTAAAGTATTTTTTTTTATTGTAAGCAAAAAACGGAGTTCCGCAAACACGTCACTTGTGGATTCTGCTATCTATTTCAACATATATCGAAATAAATTCACTTCCATTGTCTTTTGAGTTACTTTTGGGGTATACAAATATACATAATATTTTTTACATTAACAAAAATGTCTATGTGTTGTTAATATACACTAGATTTGGTATATATTCTTGTCATATCTATCTAATTTTTTTTGTTAAATTGGTTAAATAATATTTTTTAAAGTTTAAAAATCTGTTACTGGAAAAAGAGATAAAGTTTATTTTTCATCTTATCCACCTAAAAGTTTAAATATTTTGTTTGTTTAAGAAGATTTTTTTTGCAAATGACATCTATCCTAGTGGCAGACGGTAAGTTCACTTAAGGCAGCCTATTTACATAACTCGCGATCAAATTTTACTGTCTACATTATGTAGGAATTTGGCTATTGGGCCGGCCAGTTGTGGCCCAATATAATATGTCGTTGACAAAAAAAAGTATAAAACACTTGGAGAATAGGAGAGTGGTTAAATAATAACAACTTTTATTAATTTGGGATTATCTTGTGTTAGTAATGAATTATTATTCACATATATGGAATAGATAAATAATGTTTTTACTTTTTAGTAGAAAAATAAACAATTATAGTTTATAGGAAGCTAGAGAACTCTAATTATCCTAAGCTTAATGATGAATAACAAACTAACTTCCACCACCGCAATCACCACCACCACAACCACCACCACCGTGATGTCCACCGCCATCACAACCAGCACCACCGTGATGTCCACCGGAATTGGAAGTAATAGGGAGAGACACAGCCGAAGAAAAAATCATAAAGGCACTACTGCTTGTTGCAGCTCTGGTTCTCTGTTTGTTGGCTTTTCCTTGAGGCTTATCTCTAACAATCTCACCATTGCTTGTTACAGCTCTGCTTCTCTGATTATTAGGTATTTCCTGAGGCCTGACAATTTCTATCTTCTTCCTGAAACTAAGAAGTAATATGACCACAGCAACCAAAACAGCAAAAAATAAAACGCAGGCTATCAAGACAATAACATAAACTTCCATGATCTTGGTCTGTCTCTGCAATTATAAAACCAGACTTCTATAAACTTCAAAAGTTCTACTTTTTTGTTTCCTTAACCAATGCACCCGGTATTTATAGTCATCATTTTTTTTTCTAATAGAGTTTATAGTTTAGTTTATATAAATTGGATAGGTTTTAGTGGACCCAATAATTGACAAAAAAAAAAAAATACACTGCAACGATACGACTAGTCCAATGCAAGGATCGGGTTTGGTTTGAATTATTCGAGTTATTAGGTTATTCGGTTGAATAATTTAGTTACCAATTTTTTTTTTCTTTTTGTCAACATTAAGCCACAAATGGCCGGCCTATTAGGCAAGTTCTTGCAAATGCAAGCGGGGGACTTGATGTGCAAGTGCGCATGCCTCTTATGTACTTACCACCTGCCACTAGGCTAAATGCCACTTGCATTTAGTTACCAAATTAAACATGAATCTATATCAGATCGGATTTTAATAGGTTTCAGGTTTTTGGTTAAAACTCGAACAAATTCAAATAAATTCAAAACTAATTACATTATATATAATATTCTAATAAATAGTAAACGGCAAATTATATTGAACCACAACTGGCCGACCCAATAGCTAAATTTCTACATAATGTAGGCGGAGGAACTCGATCCCTGATTTTGCAAATGAGCTGCTTTATGTGGACTTACCGCGTGCCACTAGAAGAGCCATTTGCAGGTTTGGATTTTAACAGATAAAAATAAACAAAAACCCGCGAAAACATTAAATTTAAAATATTAATTGACCAATTAAAATTTGCCACACCAGCCTTAGAATTTTAATATAAGTTCGAGAACCTCTATTTGATTCAAAGGTTTCAAGTTTTGTAAACAAATAAACAGATACATTACCTCGAAAGTGCATAAAATTTAGTTTACAACTATGAAGATGATTCTTTTTCTTTCTCTTCGATATTCTTGGGCGTGTCAACTTTCTCATCTTCATATTTGATGTTCATGGCTGTGTTGATATCTCTAGTTTCTGACTCTGCTGGTTCTTCTAGTTTCTCCTCTTTAGCTTCAGCTTCTGTCAATTTGTCTGCATTACCACCACTTGAATCTTCCTTAGCGTTTGCTAATGTTGTATAGACATGATCATTATTATCTCCTGTGTCACCAATATTTCCTTCACGTGTAAGACCTCTTGGTGTTGGTGTTGTTCCTGTTCCTACATTTGGTACACAGGTATATTCATCATCATCAGAAGAAGTAGATTCAGAATCAAATTCAGGTACGATTTCTTGTTGCCCATCTCTTCCTTTCTTAGACCCTTTACGTGAAAAAGCGTGCTTTATATGTTTTGCAGATTTCTCAGCTTGTTTTTTTAGAAAGTTCTTTGCAACATCCTTCATATGACCTTTACCTGAATTCTCCTCTGCGTCCAAACTCTCACCATCTAAACTCTTGTTGGAAAGAGGACCAGAGAGATTGTCTTCAACGATGAAATTAAATCCAACATCCTTTTGGTTTACTGCCTTCAGATTGATCCGAGGAGATTGTGACTCCTCTTCAATGCTTCCTATTGAAAATTCATCCTTTTTGCCATTTCTTGAAAACATTGAACCAATTTTCCTAAATCCTCTTCCAACAGATTTCATAGGGTTCCTCGATCCCTCTTGATTTTCGTCAGTGCTGCTTGTTTCACTAGGATTTCTTTGTATTTGGTTATCAAGACGTCTAGTCTTCCCTTTTCTTGGTTCCCAAATCTGTGACACTTCAGCTCCCGGTTTTTGAACCCAAATTCCAGTCTCTTTCTGTCCTTCAAGGTTAATTGGCTCAAAGCTATCCACAACACTTGGAGATTTGTCCGATGAGAAAGAGCCTCGGTGTGGAGTATCAGAAGCAAAAGAAGCCTGTATATCTTCCTTGTTTAGATCCTCTTTTTCGTAGGGATCATCACTCCCCTGCTTCAAAAATGAGAAGCATATATAATTTCAAAAAACTGCCTTGTGATCGGAGAAAGGTTAGTAAATTTTTACCTTTGTATCGTCCTCGACCACAGTTATAGCAAGATGCAACCTTCCCATTTTGATGTTCTGCAGAGGCAACCACATATCATTTCTTTGGCCGCCTCTAAACTCTACGATGTTCACTGAACAATCACTGCAATAAAACAGGAACTTAAAACAAGAAACTTTCTATATTCTATCAGTTTGAAGCAAAGAAATTACAGTTCAGGAACAAACCCAAGGGTATCATCAACAAATCGGTCTTTGTCTCGAACTTCAATATTAAGTATGCATGGAGAATCCCATGTAAAGATTGGTATCTTAAACTCTTCATGCCATTTTGGAGACAATGTTTTCTTCTGTATCTTTGTTTTGAACCGGTAAGCACCAAGTTTCCCTTTCACATAAGGATCAGCCAAACCTGAAACCAAAACATCCAAGTTTATCGAACCAAAAGAAAAAAAAAAAAAAAAACCTATGTGGTAATATCCAAACTAACCATTTAGATCAGATGGTTTGACATCTGATGCTTCAAAGACTTCAACTAAAACGTGAGCAACTGGTTCTTTCTCATCAACGAAGAACCAATTGTCTATAGGCCAACACAGACAAAAAGTACAACTTCATGAAAGCTTGAGAGATAGCAGTAAATTAAAATGTCAAGAGTGTGTACAAAATGTTACATGTGAGGATATAAGAAAACAGAAAAGTAAGCTAAGTTGATGATCCTGCAATGGATACCTGACTTTGGGCTCACAAATTTCTCCATGTCAACAACCAGCATATTTGGCTGGAACAACATTGCAGGGAAAAAAAGAAATAGTATAGCAATATATCAGGCGTATCCATTCATTGCTTAACTTCAAGAATAAAAGATTTCATAACCACCATTTACAAACCGTCATTCTTACCTGAACAAGGGTCTGCTCAAATGCGAGAGAAAGAAGTTTATCCTGATTAAGAAATTAAAAAATGGGGTGACTTTTAGAAGGATGAGAAAACCAAAAGTGTAAAGAAGAGATTCAGAATTCTTGTCAAGAAAATTAGGCTGGAAGTACTTACTAGCCATCCCGCAATGCCTGGAAGTACTGCAACATCAAGCCCGTGAGTGAAAATTGGTTTAACAGTCATCTGGAAATATGGAGGCTCTGCAAAACACACACGTAAGCGCCCCAAGAAAGGCCATCGACGAAGGAACTTCACTCCAATCAAGACCTATTAAGAGTAGACGCGCAAAAAAATGTGTTTACAATAATGAAAAAAAGTCACATTCAGATATTAAAGTAAAGGCTGCCCTCACCTTTCCTTCCACGTGCATTCCCGTCAAATGCAACTTTGTCCACATCCCAAAACCAAGCCTTTTCCTTAATTTCACAGCAAGTATAGCACTCATATCATCTGCTGCGAGAAAATTCATTCCAAGTTCCAGTACCTGTATAGACTCCAGCATAAGCTCTACTTCTGCTAAAGATAATTTAGGGAAGAGGTCAAAGTATGACTGGCAAAGTGTTGCAACAATACCAAGTGATCATCACCCGTAGATTGGCGAAGGACCCTTATATCAGTCAACAGAGGCGGGCTTCTTCCCATGTAAAGGTGCTGTATCACAGCTTTTTTCTGCACGTACATCGAAAAAGATGTTAATACTAAAAAGTGGCTTCTTGCAACTCAAATGTGATTCCAAGATAAACCAAAACACCATTTGTAGAGCTGTTGAAGTGCTAAAAGAAACAGAATATACATGTCAAACTAAAAGCGAGCAAATTTATTAGAGACAGATACCGCTGTCCAAGGTCTATATTTGTCCAAGAACCAGGGTATGATTGGACCAAGAATCTTTTGAGACGCAATCTGTTCCATGCATATAGGCCAAATCTTCTCCACAGCATAATTCATCCACCGCACAGATTCAGAATCACATAGAACCTGAAAGATGCATAGCAAAGAACAATGAAGGAAACAAAAAAATCCATGTAGGGTAAGGAAAGCAAAAGATTGAGCATTCTCAGCACTAAGTCAGTCCATAAATTGGTCTAGCATTCTCAATGCTTCACTATACTATTTCGACCATTATAAGATCAATACATACTTAAAACAGAAAGTAAAAGCAACCTAGGAGCTTTTGTAGTTATAAATTTACAACATTTTTCCTCCTAAAGCACAGAAATTTATATATTACCCTCCTCTGATTAGCTTGCTTCCTCTCTTCAAACTGCAATTTTCTCTTTAATCTCATCACATACCGTTCGTGTACCTGAATAATCAATCAAAAAAGCAAATCAACAATATTTACAGGTTTCATCAACCTCCAGATAAGTACTTAAGAGAAACATGAAATGAAAGATGGAAATAACAATACCAGATAGAGATAAATCAGAGCGAGGAAATAGAAAATGGCATGGGATCGATTCAACGAAGAGATAAACCACAGTAACAGCAACACAACGATGATATGATGAATCAAAGAAGACTCCATAGTAGTATCCTTCTTTATGAACAAAACCCAGAAGAGAAGAGCCGACAAGTTCCCCAAAGATCAAGTTTTTGATCAAAAGCCCATCTCAAAAAACGAAAATCATCCGAAACAATTTGAACTTGAAAGTGTTTCAGTTCAAAAAGATCGAAAACGCCAAAACCGACAAGAACTACTGTAGCGCGGAAGGAATCATTGATCCACAATTTGTATCAAAATTCGAAGAGTTAAGATTATCTTGTGGGTTTCCTTTTACTCAAGTCTAAAAATCTCAAATCTCGAGTTGACCAATGAATCTTAAAGTATTTATTGGATACTTCCAAATGCAAAACGACGTCGTCTTTACGTCGGTTCCATCAATTCAATTTTTTTTATCAATACCGAATTGTAACCGCCAGACAAATTAGTCAAATTCTTACTTAATATAAATAATAAAACTTATATTTGAATGTATAAATACACCTACTTTTTATAAATTTACCGTTTACTACTAAATAAAATATTACTTACAAACCGAACTTTTCCAACATCAAAACAGTTACTTAAATATTACTTCCTTTATTATAAAAAGAATTGATTTTTTAGAGTTTTTTTTTCTTAAGATTGATTTTTTGTATCATATTTAGTGTATTAATGTCAAAAGTATATATCAAGTAACAATTATTTTGTTTTTAAAAAAAAAGTATAACTAATGATGCTATGGAGTGATAACTACATTGATGTAAGTGACATTTAGTTTAGTGGCAAGTGGTAAATCCACAAGAAATATGCGCACTTGCACATCTTGGGGTCGAGTCTCGCCGCTTGCATTTACAAAAATTTGGCTAATGGGCCGGTCATTCATGGTTCAATGTTGACAAAAATAACTACATTGCTAAAAATTAAAGAATAAACGATTAAGCATGCAAATGGTTCTTGACCTAATGGCAGACGTTAAGTCTATATAAGGCAGCTCATTTGCACAACCAGGGATCAAATCCCCCACCTACATTATGTAGGAATTTAGCTATTGAACCAACTAGTTGTGGTTCAATATAATTTGCGGTTGACAAAAAACGGTTGACAAAAAACGATTAAGCAATTATGTTTTTTAGGTGAAATATTTCGAAAATCAAACTTTATGGAGTATTTTTTTTGGTTGAAATCAATAAAAATAATTAATTAATTTGAACTCGGGTATCTACCAAATGGATTTGTTTACATTATAGGCCCATTAGTTTACTTCTCTCGAATAGATATATTTATATAGCCCATTAATGGCCCATTAGTCTACTTCCATTATTCGTGTGACAGTGGGTCCCACGATGATGATATCAAGATGCTGTTGACTTCAAACACTTTCGTGGCTATGATAACAATGGTGATGACACATTGTTCACGATTTCTTCTCCAACCCAAGTTTTTGTTCTCTCAACCTCTTCTTCTTCGTTCTCCTCCTATCAAAACTCCAACTTTCCTCCGAACTGTAATGGCTTCGTCTTCATCTTTCTCATCGAAAAGGTTTCTCTTTCGTCAACTCTTCGAGAAAGAGTCTTCCACTTATACTTATCTTCTTGCTGACGTTTCTCATCCGGATAAACCGGCTTTGGTAAGTAATTTTGATTCAAAGATGCAATTTTTCGAAATGGGTTTTGAGAGTTTTGTGTGAATGTGATGAGATCGTTTTGTTGGGGAATTGTGAAATATTGAAATCATTTAGTGCCGGTTGATGGATTTATCCAGATTAATCTATTATTAATCTGTACGTGTATATATAAAGAGGTTTAGATTGATTCGGTTTAAAAGACCATCAATTTTGGATCAATCTTTTGTTCTTTGTTTATCTGATTCATTGAATTGTATTGTTTTTGTGTGATGAGCAGTTGGTTGATCCGGTGGACAAGACTGTGGATAGAGACGTGAAACTGATAAATGAGTTAGGACTAAAGCTTATTTATGCTATGAACACTCATGTTCATGCTGATCATGTCACTGGAACTGGACTTCTTAAGGTTTGTTATCGTGTCGGTTGTTATAATTGTTTACATTTTTGCGGTTTTGATTGAATTCAGGAAACTCTTTACACAGAAAAATTTCCCTGGTGTGAAATCTGTCATTTCAAAAGCAAGTGGTTCCAAAGCAGATATGGTTCTTGAACCTGGTGACAAAGTATTTATTGGTGATCTGTACCTTGAGGTATGAAACCAAAACTTCAAATGTGTACAAGTAATGAGAAGCTAGGAAGTGAAGAGTGTAACAATCATCTCATGTCTCAGGTTCGTGCTACACCTGGACACACTGCAGGATGTGTTACTTATGTGACTGGAGAAGAGGCGGATCAGCCCAAACCAAGAATGGCTTTTACCGGGGATGCTGTACTTGTCCGCGGTTGTGGGAGGACAGACTTTCAGGTACACAAAACAGAGGAAATTTGGTTACAAAGTTCCATAAACTGAAATTTCTATGGATATATCTAGATTTAGTATTCTGATATTAGTTGTAAGGAATCAAATAATGCAATGTAGATGCATAAGGTCGGTCAAAAAGAACCAACCAGAGACTGCAATGTTGATGTATAAGACATTGGTAATGAGACATTGGTTTAACATATCTATGATGAATTTGTCGGTGTTTCAGGGTGGAAGTTCTGATCAACTCTATGAATCTGTACACTCACAGGCAAGTGTTTTACACTCCTCCAGCAAATGGTTCATATTCTCAAGGACTCTTGTCTAAACGCTTTTGTTGATCTTTTTTACCAGATTTTTACATTGCCAAAAGATACATTGATCTATCCAGCTCATGACTACAAAGGTTTCACGGTAATGCAAAACACAAATACATTCATATTGACTTGTTTGATGGAAATGTTATTCATCCACACAATGACTTTAACATCCTTTTGTTCAAATTCAGGTAAGTACAGTTGGAGAAGAGATGCAACACAATCCTCGTTTAAGTAAAGATAAAGAAACATTCAAAACCATTATGTCAAGTAAGTTTCATTCCATATCCTTAAGTGACTGTGGTTTAAGTCAATAACTTCAATGGATTACAACTGCTGTTTGTGCTCGTGAATATACACAGATCTGAATCTGGCGTATCCGAAGATGATTGATATTGCAGTACCAGCAAATATGAAATGTGGGTTACAAGATGTCCCTTCTGCTACATTATAAATCTACAGAAGTCAATAAAACTCTTAAGAGTTGTGTTTATTCATGAGTGTGTTTGTTCAATGATATTTACTTGCGTTTTAGATAAGATCATCAGATTACTTGTGTAGATACATATGGAGTTTGTTATGATGATAAAGACAGTTTGCGTGTTTATTCTTTGTTTGGTTTGCTTATTGACGTGTCAACTACTTCAATCTACATGATCTTTTGGACAACAACAACAACAACCACTAGTCCATTGACTAAATCATTTGCGGCCACGTGTCGAAATTGCTAAAACCTTTAATCTGTTCATAATTAACAATCATTTCTCAGTGGGAACTCAAGATTGGACAAGCTCTTCAACAACTTGTGTCAAACATGTCTCTTGACATAATATAAACTTGACCAATTCAAACTCATGGCCTTTTTCTATGAAAAATTATATTCACACTGTAAGTTGATGTTGAGAACAAATGATTGAAAATAATATTTGTATATAAACACAACTTACTATCTTCACTTCTCACTCTATAATCTTTGTATTCATTTCATGTTTCTCTTTACATTTCTTTTCCCCCTCTATTCCCCTTCTTGTTCAAAAATTCTCCACTTCTAGTAGTTGCTCACACACACAACTAAGGTATCATAAAACTTCATATTTCCCAGGGTCTAGAGGAAGAGAAGGCCAAAACCAGGGGAGAGACGAGTGTTTATACATGGTCTTTGGACCTTGTAAGGTATGTGGCTCTCAGGCTCTCAATCTTTGCTCCATTTCTATACCAGTCTTGATCTCAAAGGTGAAGTCGGCGTTTGGGTCCTGAAACTAGATGGTTCCATCATTGTGTCTCTCTTCATCCTGAAAGGGCTTGCAGCAAACTCTGCTAGGTTGTACCCACTGTCTTGCCCAGGAAATGAGTAAGACGGGTGAGGAGGTGATAGGAAACAACTTTTGTAGGCTGGTCCAAGTTGGCGTAAAGGGCTGGAACATGGAGATACTGGCAAGGATGTAATAGCTCTTACGTTTTCTCTGCTGCAAGTACCAAACATGAGATCAGTGGACAGAATACTAGCATCAAATCGATTGATTAGAGGTATAACCCTTTTACCTAGGGCTCTTTATAGCTCTCGAGAATGGCTTTTTTGCGTAATTGTCATGGCTCGCTCTCCCTGGATAGGGTTCTCTTGTAGGCTGCTCAAGAAGAAATTCAAGTTAGCTTGTTGGCAAGGAAATCAAATTGATCCAGCTCAACACATGCATTACACACATACCAGTGCGCAGCTTCCATCATAGGAACGTGGGGGGGCAACTATGGGCATGGTAGTATTAGCCCCTCTTGTTGTGCTTACACGTAGAAAAGGGTGTTCTAAAAGCTGAGAAGCTGTAGGACGTACAGCTGGATTTCGTTGCAGACAAAGCCTTATAAAATTCTTTGCATCATTTGAAAGGTGATCAGGTATTTCTGGAGTGTCTTTGCTGTTTCCGATTTTGAAAATCGCAGCAACCTGGTAAAAAGAATGTCACAAGACAACTTGAGAGCCAGAATAATAAAATGAAGAGTGTATGATGTCTAGTCTTCAGTATAACATACCCCTTCAAACTCGCTCCAAGGTGGCTTTGATGTTGCCATTTCGAGAATAGTACAACCCAAACTCCACACATCAACTGCAAGAGTGTAGCCATTTTTGTGCATTACAACCTGGGAAAAGAATGATGTGATTTATCAGCTGCAGCAACATAATGTCCTTCTATCGCAACACTTGCCCAACAAAATTGCTTTATAAAAAAATGAGAGTATAAGGAATTACCTCAGGTGCCATCCAATATGGACTCCCCTTAAAAGAAAGCATATCAGAAAAGGCTGATACCTGTTCCAGAAAGAAGATGCTATTAGAGCTTCTGCAAGCCTATTGATGATGGTCTAGAACAAAAGAAACATTAGTACATGTTTTGTTTATGAAGTTCGTCGACAATATACTTACATGTTTGGCCATCCCAAAGTCTGCCAACTTTATTTCACCGTTCGGATCCACTAATATATTTGCTCCTTTGATGTCTCTGTTGGAACAGAGTAATGACTTATTTAATATTCCAAGAAGAGACAAAATGAACTTCCATTCAACTTTAGAATGTAATTTCAAATATTACAGCCAAACTACCTGTGCACTGTATTTCGTCCGTGTAAATAGGCAAGACCAGCGAGAATCTGTCGTGTGTAGTTTTGGATAACAGGTTCAGTGAAAGAACCATACTCCCTGAGTAGTTTATAAATTGAACCACCCGACACATACTCCAAGTAGACGGACAATGTTTCTTCACTCTACAAGCATAACAAATCCAGGCCAGTTTCAATATTGGTTTATATATAACAATATTACACTGCCAAAACTCAACAAGCATATATGATATCTTCTTTTCCTGAAGCTCACAGATATTAGCACATACCAGTTCACTTCCGTAATACTGAACAATATTCGGATGACAAAGCTGGCTAAGAACGTTTATCTCCTGTGAATAAAATAGTCTAGTTAGAGATGTGAAGAAGTTATAGAGTGTTCACTTTTTTTTTACATAAAAGCTGAAAGAATTCAGATTTTGACATATCGAAAAGATGAGGAGAACTAGACAAACCTGATTTAATTGCTTCAGACATTCTTTTGACGTTTCATCATCTGAAACTACCCTGACCTCCTTAATAGCACACATCTTTCCTTTCTCACTGTAAGATTGGCAAAACATTATATGTATGATGGAACCAACCAATCTAGCAAAGACATGCCACAAAGTTATAATGTAAGGAGCTAGCATAACCGGATTTTCTCCTTTCCATTACTTTTAATCTAGATGGCAGCTAAATCAACCTTGAATTTCGACAGACTAATCACGGACATGAACCATCATATATGTCCACATGGCCCAAAAACATAATTCCAACAGCATATCACAGGTAAATCCTCTCGATCCTCATAACATTTACCCAAACCCGTCAAACATCTGAATACTGGCTTAAGAGAACTATTGACTTAATCCACACAATACAAATATACAGATAGCACTAGCATTAAACGCCCTATATATCAGGACATAGCACATTATGCTGTCCGAAGGTGTGGGAGGACTTTGCTAAAACCAAGTGTAGCCAACTACTAAAGCAACTCGGTCACTTGATCAAACTTTAAATATACAAAAGTATAACATCCTCTAAGCTAAATAGAGTAGAAGACACTGATATTCTCACCTATTGAAACCTTGATATACTTGACCAAAGGTGCCTTTCCCCAAAAACTTGCCTTTTTTCCACTTGGAAAACCCCAAAGAAGAGGTCTCATAGCCTCCTCCAATCCTGGGACTATGCACAGCAGAGGGGCTTGTAGGAGAAGTCGGCGGCAGAGGCAAAGGATGGAACTCAGAGGAAGACCTTCCATCATCATTCCTCCCTGTAGAGGAGTCTAAGCTCACACCGCCACCAAATCGGTTGTGTAGCGGAGACGTGGGTCTGGTAGTATTTGCTGCCCTTGGAGAAGCTCTCTCGGGGCTACGTGGTGGTGCGTTAAATTTCACATCACAATGACCCCTGCTACATGCTTATCGAGTTAGAGCCACACAAAACCTCACAATCCATACAGCAAAAAGGTAACTTTAATTTGATTGATTGCCATTTCTACGCACAATAACATTCAGAAACTCAGAGGTCATGGATCCATACAAGCAAGCAGATGCAGAATTCAATAAGGGAGAAGAAGAAAAAATACAAACCTAGAAGCAACAAGTTGACCATGATCTTCAGCTGATCCAGATGAGCTAACGCTAGAAACAGAGGTAGATCCGGAAGTGGATCCAGTTAGAGTACCGTGATCTTGATGAATCGAAACCGGAGGAAGCGACGGAAGAGGAAGAGGATGACCTTTCTTCTCAATAGAATCAGAGTCGAAACCAGAGAACCCAGAAGAAGCTCCAGCGAATTCTCGACTGCAACGAGGGGTACAACCACGAGAAGGAGTAAGAGGAGGATCAACAACACCGTGGCTCTTTGTATCCCCGGAGATTCCTTTGCTTTTGTGGTTCTGATTATCGTCCTTGCTCTTACAGGACTTTCTTCCCCACCAAGTAGGCATATCCCAGAACTAAAGATTTGAAATTGAAACTGAGATTTTCTTAACGAATCAACCAGAAAGAGAAAAAGATGAAACTAGGGCTAAAGACCGACGGAAAGTAGAGAAGATGAAGATGAATATTTCATCGGGAAAGATAGAGGAAAAACCCAAAAGGAAGAAGAGATAGAGAGAGAGTGGACAGCTAAGCATGAAAGGGTAGTTGGAGGAAGAGAGACAAGTGGGGAGAGAGAGAAAAATGAATCCTTTACTTAATTATTATCTTTCCGCCGTCGGATAAACCTGCTCTGGTAATTTTTTGCTTCAAAGGTGGAGTCTTTTTTTATTGGATAAAGTGCAAAGATGGAATCTTCCGACATGTGTTTGGAGATTTTTGTGTTTTTATTTCTGTTCTTCTCTGAACTTGATCAGATTGTTTTGTCGGGAATTATAACAACTAGAAATAAACCAATGTGATTGAACAAATCAGCATAAAGCTTGAACACCATCAATTCATATACTTCCTTATTTCTGTGTATCAGTTGGTTTGTTTACATTTACTTAATGTGTGGTGGATGCTCAATATCAAAGATTTCGGTATTCTGTAGAGGATAATATAGGATCTCCACTAATCAAAATCGGCGGTACCTTAGAAACTGGAATCTCTCAGTTACAAAAAATATCCGTGAACCAGAATTTTTTTTTGTCAGCGATAGCTTACAAAAACTGTAGCTGGAAAAATCGTCAAAGATTATAAATCAGACACTATACTTAACTTAGCAAGAGCATCTGTTTTATAATCTAAGACTCCGTGAGAGCCAGATTTAGAAAATATAGATTTTGTAGTGGTAGACATTGGTTTAAATTTACTATGATGTTTTCTTCAGTGATTCAGTGTCTGTACTCTGTTCATTCACAGCCTGAACTCCATATACCAACCGCAAGTTTTGCCAAGTAGAAACTTCTTTAACTCATCCTTCATTCTATATCTACTAGATGCCAACAAAACTCTTGAGACTTTGTTTTAGAAGACTAGTAGTGTAATTAGATTGACCATAAGGAATCAGTTTTGAAGATGAAGAGAGTATTTACGTGTTGAACTTTTGTTTGGTTTACTAATTAATGTGTCAACTACTTCAGTTTACATGAGCTTCTAGACAACAACCACTCGTCCATGTTGTTTGGCCACGTGTTTGAAATCGCTAAAAGCTTTAATTAGATTGATTAACAATCATGTAGAGAGACAGAGAAGATAAAGAATTTAAGAAGAGAGAATGAGTAAAGAAAATTCTCCTCCGTCTTACGGCACGTTTCAAGGTGTCCCTACTTATCCTCCACCGTTGTATCCTCATCCTCCGTCGCATCGTCCGGTCACTGGATTTCCTCAGCCGTCTCCTCTTCCCGGAGCAGCTCATATTTCGGTTCATCAATATATTCAAGAACATCAAACTGTTCCTGGTATGTAACTATCTGAATCTTTTTGATGGCTTTGTTGAAGCTAGCGTTGACTCTCAAATTTTCAAGTTGAAAAGTTTCAATTTTGCTTCATCATGAAAAGTCGCATTTGAAGGTTACTTAAGATCAGACTGAGTCTATACCTATAAATTGGAATCAAAAGATGATCTTCATACTACAATTCAACCTTCTTTACTGAGTTTAACAACTTCAGAAGAATCCATTTGGAAACTCATTGTGAGATTCAGATTTCTGTCTGCGTAAAATTGACATACATAATGTCAATGTTATTACAACAGTGTGAAGCTTTCTCTGTTTGTAGTATAGTTCATAAAGCTGCAAATCCAATGTGTAACTAAAATTGCAGGTCACCCTGTTTATGGAGGAAGACTTGGAAGAGATAATCGTCTTCCTTGTTGTGGCCTTGGCATCGGTTGGTTCTTGTAAGTTTATTGTCTGTTTCCTTAACAATCCCAAATTAGTCTTTGATCACAATCATTTTGGTTTCATACTGTTTGTCTGAAAAACTCTGTGTTTTGTTTTTACTCTCATCAAGGTTCATCATTGGTTTTCTCCTTGGTACAATCCCATGGTATATAGGTGTATTCATTTTAGTATGTTCTAAGATCAATCCACGAGAGAAACCAGGATACATTGCTTGTACCATCGCAGTAAGTCTTTCACTGAAGTCTAAACAATGATCATACTTGATTTAATCTGTGTTTAACTTAACACTTGCTTTTCACAGGCTGTTCTTCCTACAATCGCCATACTTTTTGGTCTAATAGGAGGAAGAAGAGCCTGGTCGTGAAGTTGAAATCAAAACATGTTTTTTATCAAAGATCTTGAATGTACATTTACCATTGAGACTGACTTTTGGTCGTGATTAATAAGGATGATTTAAGTCCTTGTATCTATGTGAAAATCAAGATCTGTTTGCAACAGCAACTAAAGCTTATGCAGAGGATTGACTACAGTCAGATTCATTTCCAAACTAATAGATCTCCCAAATATACATCCTTCTTCTACTCATTTTAGATCCTTCAACGCATTCTCAAAGGAGAGTACTTTGAATCAAGACCTCTGTTTCTTAACAGATAAACAAGATTTAGCGCAGAATCTCTGATTTCAGACACGACACAATAAACATGTACAAAAACTTAAAAGAGAGACTGCTCCAAACATTGAATTTAAATCTTGGCCGGGTGAAATTGGAAGCTAGCATAATATCCTAGAACCCATTTGGATCGGCCAAACAAAACAAAAATGATAACAACAGAGAGTAAGAAAAATGATAACTTGTTTTTGATAAAAGAAATGTAAGATCTTTTCTTCCAATATGCAATAATGAAGATTATTTGCAAGAGGAAATAGAGAAAAGATACTTGGGTTTTGATTTATGCCCGCAACGGAACAAGAACAGCATTGAAACTTGTTGCTCTGATCTCTCAAAGGCACACTGATTAAACCTAGTAGCGGCGACGCTTATTTATAAGCGCAGGAAGAAGACCTGTATTTGAATTGTCGATTTCACCCTTTGACCTACTACGTATCTTTGCTGTTTAATAGCCAGGACTTTAGAAACAAAACGGGACATGTATTAATGAAATTGGTTCAAAAGGCAAATGTGGTTTGGCCTGATAGAATCATTGTTCTTAATTGGCTTCACTGAATCAGGTATTTTTGTATCTATTCACAATTCTGATTCCAAAAGTTACAAATTTTGTAGAGATAACAGAGTAGATCTTAACATTTAGTTTCAGGTATTGAGAAATATATTGTCAGGTCCATGGCTTTTCTATAATAGTGTCAACAAATAGACAAAGCAATAATGCTTGTCCAACTTTCATAGTCTTGTCCAAATTTGAATGATATATTACTCGCATCAATAGGAGGAACAAAAACCAATGGAGTAATCTCTGGACGCATCTCTCTGCAGAAGAAACAACATAATATGCATGTATGTGGTCGTCATCTCAATAACCCAAAGCATTCTGGTGGCCAGACCTAGAGAAAAATATAGGAGAAGCAATCAGATTATTGTCGCTGTTTCATAACTTCATAGGTGGAAACTGAGAACAGAAAATCGAACTACAAAGAGTTACCCGCAGAAGAGCTTTTCCTTCAATGAGATTGTAAGGTATAGGTCCAAAATTACGTGAATCAGTTGAAGCATACAAGTTATCTCCCTGAATCCAAACATGACCTTTTGGAACCTATTGAAGAAGTAAACACAAAACTCCTAAATCAGACCAAGCTGTGATGCTGCAAAATCAAAATTGGCCACATAGTAGATGCAGATATAAGATAGCACAAAAAAGCCTAAATGCTATAACTACTCTGAAATCGACTTTAATCAAATCTAGTCACTAGCAATGATTCACATTCTACATCATCCCAAATCATCAACCATACATAGATAACCTCTAAACCCAAGAAATTTGCTAAATCCTTAATGCTCTAACCAGCAATGGCCAGCTTTGATCATAAACTCTCCCTGGTCTCTCAATGAATAGCATTCTAGCAGAACAAGTGACCAGCAATGATTCACACTCTAGACTATATCTCAAATAATCAATTTTCATAGATAAACCCCAGCTATTTGCACATTCCATCTCACAAAACCTTAATCCATAAAAGCTATAACTACTTTGAAAACAACTTCAAATCCAAACTAGTTTCTGGCAATTCCACAACCATCACAGATTATCAACCATACACATATAAACCCTAACCCCTAGAAAGTTTACAAATTTGCAATAAAATATTGATTTTTACTAGAGACATTGCTCAATTATCATACCACAACGCTGACTGATTCATCACCAACCAATGGGTCAGCAGAGAAAGTGAGTCTATGACCTTCTAAACCCAAAATCCGTTTTGTAACCATCTTCTTTGGGTCTCTCGGAGATCGAACCAATACAATGTCACCGAGGTCAATCTTACCGAACCGGTGTGATAAATGTTCCGCTAATATGACATCGCCGGTGAGATTAAGAGTCGGAAGCATGCTCGGACCTTGAACCTAAACACCCCAAATCAAAAGGAATCAAATTTCTTGGAGTGTATGAAAGCAAATAGAGATTCAATATCACTTTGTTACAAACAATTACAGACATGAGTCGAGGAGATTAAGTAACGATCCGTGACATGAAGCAAGCATAGAAACTTGGCCACAATTGATACATTATCAAATGCTTCCTTCGCTGTTCCACGCCAATTCTTCAGATAACACAACACTCTCATCACTTTCTCACTCTTGGAGAAGCGAATCTCGTCAGAAGTTGCAGAAAAAGACCGAGGCAGCGAACAATATAAAACGACATGCAGTTGGTTCTTCTTACACTCTCAACGACACCAAGTTTTGACCATTCAAAGGGTTTTAACGAACTTATGCAAAAACGGCATGTAATAGAGTTGTGTAGAGTGAAAACGACACGTTATCTTTATTATAATAATAACTGAAGTCACAAGTAAAATTTTGCAGAGTCAGTTCCTTCTTCTTCTAAAGCTCGAACACATCGGATTCATCGCCGGAGATTTTTAAACATGGACGGAATTCTCGCAGCAGTTCCATCTGTAATGTGTATCTCCCTGTCCAGTACGTTTCGGAACCGAGATAATGCTGAATCCATATACCATTTTCCCGGAAAATCTTCGAATCGAGTTTCAGTGCTTAAGACTGGGAACCACGCTTCTTCTCTTCGAGAACCCACGATTTTTCCTTCTAGAAGAAGCAATTACTTGCTTAAAAAGCGACATTGTTCTGAATTTTATCGTAGGATTGTAAGATCCGCCGCTTCTTCAGGTAAAAGGTTGAACCTTTTATGTTGTTGTTTCAGAAACAGAGTTTGTTGTGAAATTGTTGCTGATTTTGCTTTGGATTGTAGAGTTTATCAGTCATGGAATCTCCAAGATCTTTGTGGTTCTTACTTTGGAATACATTTTAGGTTGAACTCAATCTCATTTTGGTATTTGTGGCTTGTTTAGTTGGAAATGCAGACGAGTATGCTGAAGAAACAGCTACAAACGTAAAGTTTCAGAGATCAGTAACACTACCGGGTTGTTCTAGCCCATTGTCTTTGCTTGGCACTGGTAAGTTTTGACTATATATGCACTCTTCTTTAGCTTCAAAAATGTTACTTTTGTAACGGTTTTATACATCTCTGTGGGATCTTGTATAGATGAAATGCTTATCAACTTGCATCAATGAATCCATCTGTGAAAATGTATCAACTATTCTCAGGGTTTAGGGAGAAAAAGTTTGCTATCATCGGTGTCAAAGTCTATGCTGCGGGTTTATATGTGAATGAATCTATTCTGAATGGGTTAAGCGCTTGGAAAGGGAAATCTGCTGATGAGATCCAAAGGAATTCATCACTGTTTAGTTCCATTTTTCAAGGTAACAAATGCTAAAGATGTTAACTTCTTCGTCTACGTTTCAATTTCTCACTCTCTCTTGATTCTTCTCCCACTCATCGATGCAGATCAAGCAGAGAAATCGTTGCAGATTGTTCTTGTGAGAGATGTTGATGGTAAAACCTTCTGGGATGCTTTGGACGAAGCCATTTCACCGAGAATCAAATCTCCATCTTCTGATGACAAAACCGCTCTCTCGACATTCAGCAAGATCTTCCAAAGCAGAGCTCTCAACAAAGGAAGTGTTATACTCTTAACTTGGATCAAACCTTCAAGAATGCTGGTAAGAACAACATTTTCAGGCTTTGGCTAGCTGAATTGAGTTACACATGATCGTTCATTGTTGCTCTCTTTTCTTAGGTTTCTGTCTCATCAGGAGGATTGCCAACAGATGTGGATGCAGAGATTGAATCAAGTAATGTTACATCTGCTCTGTTTGATGTGTTCTTTGGGGATTCTCCAGTTTCTCCTACATTGAAATCTTCAGTGGCTAACCAGTTAGCTATGACACTTTTTTGAAGAAGTAAATATCATTTTGTCATTGTATATCATGAATCTTGCAACGAGTTAATCTCTGTGTATGTTTGTTATTTACTTAACCAGAAAAAAAAACTTACCCAACAGAACCTAACTTATACTTGAAATGTCATGTGCTTGTTTATTGTCAATGTTTTTTTTTAATGAAACAGGATGAATCTTACCATGATATTAGAGCAAACTAAACTAATATGGGTTTATTTCCAAAATTATATTACACTTGTGCATCAAAATAGTGAGTCATAAGTCCCAATCTAAATGGAAGTTAGGTAAGAAGTAAATTGTAAAAATCCTAGATGAAGGGATTTGATCAAATCATGAGTTTAGGACTTGAGTCACAACTCTAATCAAAATGGAAGTTAAGTATACGATATGATCAAATCCATATATGTCAAGTTTGTAACTGTTTTTATCAGAATTCGTTTTCAAATCATCGTATTATTTTATAAGATATAGTTTAAGATTTGAGTTTAGGATAGCAAGTTACAAATTCTGTTTCGGTAGGACATGTATTTCTATTACTATGAAATTCATAAATGAAATAGTTAATCGTGGGGTTACCATTTTCTTTTTTTTCCGTTATCTCGCATGTGTTCCTAAGAAAAAGGAATTTGTCAATTTTCGGGGTCTTAAAGGGACGTAGAAACACATAAGAACTCTTGAATAGAAATAGAAAAGAGATGTAACTCCAGTTCCTTTATAAAGATGAAGATCTTTAGTAGGATAGACTTTAACAGAAAACTGTAGAGTAACGACAACAAGTGATTGAGTTTAGTAGTTCCTCATATAAAATTATTGACTCTAGAGATATAATAATATAGAGAAGACAAAATTGTTTCAAGCACCAACATAACCGTAAGCGCCCCTTATTTCAAAAAGAGGAGGACGGGTGTAGTCCTAGAGATGTCAATCAAGATATTAGTTTATAGTATGAGGAATGTAAGTGGGACACAAGAGAAGATGAATGAGATTAAATGGATTGGGCCAAGTTGAGGAAGTGAGTTATTATCTTGGTGTGCCCTATACAACATGCAACTTCTTCTATCAGTAGACCACATTATACATTTGTCATCTAAAACTTTGACTAATCTTTGAGGCTCATAATTTTTTTTATTTCTTTGTCATTTAATGTAATATTTACTGATAACCAAACTCATATATATGATGGGACACGAATCCGAAGAATATGTTTATCTAAACTCTACCTCATGAATTACAAACTTGATCAACTAGTTGACAAACACTTTATTCTACTTTGATTTGTTATATGATGCATTGTTTTTGTGCATAACTTTATAGTATTTGTGAAATTAAAAGATATAAATTGACAATGATTTATTATGTAGTGAATTATTTTCATATATAATTCATATCTTTTACATTAATAACATAAAATAATACATAGATGTTATATGTTTTAGTTATGCATAAGTCTTCTGGTTTAAATACAAATATAGTACTACCTAAGCCCTAAACTGGCTAATTCCGAGAACTAAAAGCTTAAAAAACTAGTTGAAAACTTATGAGATACTATGCAAGTTGTTCTTTAATTTTGAAGGAAACTCAAATTCGGCTTTAATATTATTTCTACTCAAATTCTTTTCCTTCTACCACTCTAGTGCTAGCATCGGCTTTGTTTATTTGCTGGTCGCTGGTGATCGTGATCGCGACCAGCGACCAGCAACCGTGACCAAAAAAATAATTTTTTGTTCGTTTGACAATTGCTGCGATTAGTCACTGAAAATAAATTAGTAATTTTAAATTCTAATCGTTGCGGATCGCTAAATAAAACAGCGATCAAAATTGTAATCGCTGGTCGCTGGTGACTGGTTGCTGACGACTGGTTGCTGTGACCGATCGCTGAACCAACGACCATAAAACGAATATGTTTTGGTCGCGGTTACTGGTCGTGATTACTAAAAACTAGCAAACGAACAAGGCCATCATCGCTATTTTTTTCATCTTTAGTGTTGGTTCATAAACATGCAACTCAAAATAAATAAAGAAACAAAATAAATCTTACTTGATGAAGATATTTTTGGCTCCTCCAATGAATTGCAATACGAATATATATATATATATATATACATATTCAAAGCATGATTAGTGTTGTGAATTGGTTAAAATATTATTATGTCTTCTCTGTTGAAATGTGACTCATGCATCTAACTTTCACAACTTTAAATTATTATATATCTAAAAAATTACTAGCCTTATAATCATATATAAGAAATAACGTAATATGTATAACCTGAATGATGATTATGTAGACCCTACTCTAATCTTTGGCCGATCCTATTTATGACACAATTATCTTAAATACTCGACTTGGTTTGTTAAAAAGATGGAGAAATTATGAAATTCTTAAAAAGATTTTGACTACCGAAAGTAAAAAAAAAAACAAATAAAAATGAAATTATAATATTTGTGTGGCTTATGATTCGAGTTTGGATAATTTTAAAATAGACAAAGTATAGTCTTTGTCGTGCTTTAGGTAATGGACCCAACTTTGCAACTCACTAGTCGTATATTTGAATACATCAAACAACAATAAGACGTATGTTGGATTTTTTGTTTTTCTTATTAAATCAAGATTGAATTTTATTTAACATAATCTTAAACTTTTTATAGATTGCCCTTTTGTGATATACTTTTAATGTAAGCCATACATTATATGTTGGTCTTTTCAATAAATACAAACGCCAATTTGTGTATATTGACATGTGTATTTGTTTTTTTCTTTCTAGCAAGATTTAACAAAATATACAAATTAGGATTGCAACTTTTTTAATTTTTACAAAAGAAGTTATGGTCAAAACTCAAGATCCATACATAATCTCTTTTAAATGATTTTTGTTAAGTTTTTAAAGGTAGTTAAAGTAATTCAACTAATGATTTTATATTTTTTAAAAAATATTCTTAAAATTAGAATTTTCTCAAGTAATTTATTTTTGTGGCATATTATATTGGATTACAACTGGCCGACCGACCCACTAACCAAATTTCTATATAATGTAGACGGGGAAACTCAATCCCTAATCGTGCAAATAAGCTATTTTAAGTAGATTTATCACCATACACTAGGGTAGGAGCACTAATTATCTAATCGAAAATTAACTAATACAGAAATCACAATAAACAAAGCCAACAACTTGAAATTTAGTACTTGAAGATATTTCTTTCTTAATGATGGTTTAATTATATGGAATAAATGTTATCAAAGTAGTATTATAATTATAGTAGCATCAATTGCATAATAAAATATTCAAGATTTGTGTTAAATATTAGATTTTGTTGATTTAATTTTTGAAAAAAGAAATAATCTAAAAACATGGTTTTTTCCTT
>JAKUCM010006989.1:0-14545 GCA_023374145.1 Lepidium sativum | reverse complement strand
ATAAGCAAATTCAACCATAGGTAAACAAGAAAGCCAATTAGTTAAATTTTTACGACCGTAGCTCTAAGTAAGGTTCCTAGAGTACAGTTTACCACTTCAGTTTGGCCGTCGGTTTGGGGATGAAAAGTGGTCGAGAAGAAAAACTTGGTGCCTAATTTTCACTACAAGG
This sequence comes from Lepidium sativum, assembly GCA_023374145.1. Classification (NCBI taxonomy): domain Eukaryota; kingdom Viridiplantae; phylum Streptophyta; class Magnoliopsida; order Brassicales; family Brassicaceae; genus Lepidium; species Lepidium sativum. The sequence goes on along the minus strand of JAKUCM010006989.1, from coordinate 14,376 downwards.
TCCTCCAAAAGTGGCCTAGGAACTTTGCGTCTCGATCGGAAACAATAGTCCTCAGAACTCAATGTAGGCGCACCACTTTGTTGAAGAAAAGGTCGGCGATTTGTGATGCGTCATTGGTCTTGTCACAAGGTATAAAGTGAGCCATCTTTGAGAAACGGTACACTAAAACAAAGATTGAGTCCTTATGCTTTATCTTTGGTAAACCTAAAACAAAATCCATTAAGATATCCTCCCAAGGAGCATTAGGAATAGGGAAATGGAGATAAAGACAATGAGGGTGGGACTTAGCTTTAGCCTTAAAACATGTTGCACATTTGATGCACAACCGTTCAACATCTCTCATAAGATGCGGTCAAAATAAATGCTCAACCACCATGGCTAGAGTTTTTGGCAACACCGAAGTGTCCCATGAGTCCTCCGCCATGCGCTTCTCTAAGTATCAAGTCCCTCATTGACCCTTGCGGTATACACAACCTCTTTTCTCGAAACAAGTACCCTTCATGGATGTAGTATGACTCTAAAGGCTCCTTTGTTGCAAGTTTGATAAATATCCCCAAAATATGGATTCTCCTTGTAGTTGTTCTTGAAGAACTCAAATCCTAGCACTTTGGCGTCCATGATGGTGATGATGTTGTGTCGTCTAGAAAGAGCATCCGCGACTATATTCTCCTTTCCTTTCTTATATTTTATCACATAGGGAATGTCTCGACAAATTCTAACCACCTTGCATGTCTTCTCTTTAGGTTTGTCTGACCCCTCAAGTGCTCCAAAGTCTCATGATTGGTGTGAACCACAAATTCTTTAGCTAGTAGATAGTGTTGCCAAACTTCTAAGGCTCGGACTAAAGCATACAACTCCTTGTCGTATGTTGGGTAGTTGAGAGTGGCTCCACTTAGCTTCTCACTGAAGTAAGTTATGGGTCTTTTGTCTTGAGTTAGCACATCCCCAATTCCCAATCCGGACGCGTCACATTCTACTTCAAAGGTTTTCTCAAAATTTGGCAACGCCAAAACCGGAGCCTTGGTGAGGCATGATTTCAGCTTGGAGAAGGCCTTTTCTTGTGCTTCTCTCCATTTGAATTGAACATCCTTCTTGATCACGACTGTAAGAGGAGCAGCTAAGGTGCTAAAATTCTTGACAAAGTGGCGGTAAAAAGCTTACCAAACCGTGTGAAAACTGCCTAACATGACCAACTTGTCGTAGGTGTTGGCTATTCTTCTATAGCTTTGATCTTTCTTGGGTCTACTCGAATTTCCTGTGAACTTATGACAAAGCCTAAGAACAAAGTTCGTTAGTGCAAAAGTTGCACTTCTTAAGATTTGCATAGAGACTTTCTTGCCAAAGGGTCTCTAGTACTTGCTTAAGGTGCATTAAATGATCAGATAAGCATGAACTATAGACAAGAATGTCATCAAAGTATACCACCACAAACTTACAGATGTAAGTCCTTATGACTTGGTTCATAAGTCTCATGAACATGCTTGGGGTGTTGGTGAGTCCAAATGGCATCACAAGCCATTCGTACAAACCTTGTTTGGTTTTGAAGGCGGTTTTCCACTCATCACTTTCCCTCATGCGAACTTGATGATAACCACTCTTGAGATCTATGTTGGAGAAGACGGTGGCTCCATGAAGTTCGTCTAGCATATCGTCTAAACCGGGAATGGAATGTCGGTACTTGATGGTGATGTTGTTGATTGCATGATAGTCTACACAAATCCTCCATGTCCCATCCCTTTTTAGCACGAGAAAGACCTGAACAACACATGGACTAAGGCTTTCTCGGATGTATCCTTTGTCCAATATGTCTTGAACTTTTTGCTCTAGTTCCTTAGCTTCTTGCATATTGATGCGATAAGCCGCACGGTTCGGTAGGGCGGAGCTGGGAACAAAGTCAATTTGGTGTTCTATGCCTCAGATTAGAGGTAAGCGAGCTGGTATTTCCTCGGGGGAACACATTTTTAAATTGTTCTAAGAGCTCACATACCCTTGGTGGTAGATCTGCATACGACATCTTTAAATTCTTTTAAGAGCTCACGAACCCTTGGTGTTAAATCTACATACGAGATCTCAAGGCACACATTCTCTTTATGAAGAGCATTAGTCGTACGGTTTGCTTGGCACACAAGGTGTTCTATGACACTTAGAGTCACAAATAGAGAAGGTTTACTTACCTTGATGGACTGAACCATATTTAGTTGGAGCTCATGCACTTGAGCAAGGGTCAAGGGTGCCAAGCTATACTTTCGCTTGTCATGCACAAACGAGTATAAGTTGGTGCGCCCGTTGTGTAGAGTCTCCTTATCAAACTGCCAAGGTCGGCCAAGTAGGAGATGTCCAACTTGCATGGGAGCTACATCACATAGTGCACGGTCTTGCCAATGCTGAAAGGCGCGGTCACTTGCTCGGAGACTTTGATTTCCACTTCATCATTGAGCCATCTCAAGTGGTACAGTCTCGGGTGCTTGGTGGTGGTGATTCCTAATTTTCAACCAAGGACTTGCTAGCCACATTAGTACAAGCACCACTAACTATAATAAGACTGAATACCTTGCCCCTTATGGTACATCTCGAGTGGAAGATGTTTTCCCTTTGTGCGGTTTCATCCGGCACGACCATAAAGTTCAGGATGCGGCGAGCTACAAGGAATTCCCCTACGTCCGGATATGCTACAATCTCCTCAGCCTCTCCTACAGCTTCATCTACCTCCATCTCGTCCTCATCTTGTGATTCATACTCTCTGCCCTTGGTGACAACCATTACCCTTTGGTTCAAACATTCTCTCACCATGTTTCCGCGATCCTGACACTTGAAGCACACAATGTCACATGTTCTAGAAGTATTTGGAGGATTACAAACCTTAGGTATTGGATTCTTGCCTGATTATTGATCAACTCTCTTAGGACGAGTCTTGGTCTCAACATGTTTGCCCTTGTCTTGAGGTCTAGAGACGGGCGCGTTCCAGGGAGCGTTGTTCTTGGGACGACGGGGCGTGCTCGTCTTCCTTATTATGTGTTGTTCAGCTTGTATGGCGAAATGCAATAACTCTCTTAACTCGTGATACAAATTCCTTTATACCTTCCTAGCTATGCGGTCTTGCAAACCATCGAAGAATTGAGCCATAATGGTCTCCTCGGGTTCTTTGGTTTCTAGCCGATTCTTCAAACTTTCAAATTCTTCATAGTAGTCTTCCACAGACCTATTTCCCTGTACCAACTTACGAAACCTTTTCTGTAAGTCTCTATGGAAATATGGAGGTACATACCTTCTTCTTAAATTAAATTTCATCTCGTCCCAAGTGGTGACTTGGTTATAGTGGTGGCGTCTTCGTTCGGCTAGGTCACGATCCCACCAGAAAAAGGTGTTGTCCATAAGTTGAGCAGCAGCAAAGCTCACTCTTTTTTGATCCGCATAATGGTAGTACTCAAAGATGTACTCCATTATTTTCTCCCAATCAAGGTATGTTTCCGGATCGACCTTACCGGCGTTGGTGTGTACCAGATCGTCCCACTCACGTCCGCAGTTATGGAAGTCTATTCCTCGTGTGATATGACGAGTAGGTGGAGGGTAATCCGGATCCGGATCAAAGTCACCCTCTCGGTAAGCGTCCGAGTCATCATCCCGAGAGTGCAGAGACACTCGCGTGTTGGCGGGTCTCGGCTCCAAGCAATTTATTCGAGTGTTGATGGCTCGAAGCTGGGCTTGGAATTGGGCTAACATTCCAGCTAGGGTGGAGACCTGAGATGGGGTTTCCATGTTTCAAAACAAGAAACAAGTAGTTATTTATTTTATTTTTTTGTAAAAATTGAAATTGTAAAAAATGGAAAATACAAAAAAAGGCAAAATAGACTTAAGGAAATAATTCAAATTTTTGTGTGTGTCTTTTTAGATTCAGAACTAAGAACCCTAGCCGTCACAAGCAGGATATAGATTGGATCTTAACCAAACAATGGTTAATTTACTTGAGAAACGAATCTAACAACCTATGCGAAAGTGATGACGATTTTAAAATAAATAAAACAAAAGTAAAGATAGATACAACCTTCTAAGAAATCTTTGGCTCTGATACCAAAATGATACAAGCTTCAAATGTTTCTCTAAGGTTGATGGGAGCGGGTTCTTATCCAAGGGAACCGAGTGTATTTTCTTAGTAAGAAAAGTTGGGGGCGCGGAAGGGGTGGTTTGAGGAGCGATCCACAAGAAAGATGGTGGGCTTCTTGATACTCAAGCACACCCTTGATCAAGGGGAAATCTCTCGAGATCTTACAGTGTGTTTTAAGTCTTAGACAAACGACTAAGGTTGCTAATGACTAAGGATTTCTCTTTGAGAAAATTGTGTTCTTTATTGATTTCAAAGTGATTTGTTACACGGCTGCAAGGGGACCTTATATAGGGGTCCTATCAGCTAGCCCAAAGGCCGACTCACATAAAGAAAAAGGAAAATATGGGTAACAGCCCATTAACAAAGAGGAAATAAGAAAAATGGCAAATTACAAAAAAAATGGCAAATTTCTAACATAGTGTTTTAGTGCCTTATTAAACGAAAATAAAAGCCCTAAAAGTCTATGGGCCTTAAAGCTCTCAATCCTAAGGTTATGGAGTTGTTGGGTTTGGCGTTCCTACAAAAACATTTATCTTAAACACAAAACAAACCTTATGGGGCGCAATAAAGGGCCAAGTCTTGTTGGTTACTTCCATCTCCGGTCTTGTCGATTATTGGTCCTCTTTGTCAGTTTCAAAAGGTTCTTGAATGTTTTGGTTCTCCTCTTGTCATGCTGCTTGGTCTTGACTTGCGTTCTTGATATTTCCTGCGCTCCTCAAAAAAGTTCCGATGTCGATTTTGGAGCGTTCCGGGGTGGGCGCGTCTACCTCCTTGTTCAAGATGTTAACTACAGCTTCTCCTAACTGTTCCCTAAACTTGCGTGTCCTAACTCGAGTCATTGGCCTGCCTAGTTCAACCGGATTGATGTACTTGTCAAAATCCTAAGCTTACCCTTGAAGGTTAGAGTACTTTATGTCGTTAATGGTTCTCCTTTCTGTCTGGTCAATAAGCTCTTGATTTTGTTACAGTACCATAGATTCATGTGTGGTTAGTTTTCACTTTTTATTAAGTGTTCTCCCCGATTTAGGAAAATCTAATATCTTTGAATGGTCCATAAAATTATATTTTGCTTGAATCACTTAGAATTTGGTGTAGTCTTAGAGATTGCATTATCTTATCCCAAAACCCTAATTTTAACCGTGATGACATAATCTTTTTAGGGTTTTCCATTTTTTTGCGTAAATGTTTTAAGCCATTATTGAATGTTGCTCTCTTAAACTATGTTAGCAAATTAGGGACTTTTATTTTTGCCATTGTCTTAGGAATGGTATGCGACACAAACTTATTTTTCCTGTGTTTCAGGGATCTAAATCTTGTTTCTCCGATTTCGAATCGATCCCCATGCTAAGTGGGTCAAACTTTGCGGAATGGAAAGAACATGTGTTACTTGTGCTTGGTCTCATGGATCTTGATATTTCACTCAGTGAGGAGCGTCCTGATGGTTCTAAGCCTATTGAAGAAACCAATCGTTGGGACCGTTCAAATCGCTTGAGTATAATGATAATGAGAATCCGGATCCCACCCAAATTCAAAGGTATTGTCCCCGATGATGGATGTTACATCAGCCAAAGAGTATTTAGCTGCGGTTGGGAAATTCCATGAGAGATCTCTGATAGCAAAGGCATCAGTCGAGCTTAATAGGACTAAAGCAAAGAATGAGAGTGTTATATTCTTTGCTAAGTTGCATATTCCCAATCGTGACTTGGTACGTAATATACTCGACAAACTCCCCTCGGAGTTTGATGATGTTAAGGTTGGTTGAGACCTGGGAGTAATGAATTATCGACTCATGATCTCATGTTTTACTGTGAGCTACAAGAGGGTATGATAAACTCGAAAAAGAAGATAGATGAAGCTACTAAAGGTGTCTCTTTCTTTAAACATGAACTTATTGATCGATGATTGGATTTAACCAAAAAGTTGTTTACCTTTTGTCTTACTCTGTTTTGCCCTGTTTTTACCTCTCTGCTCGCTTGTTATCTGTTAACGTTTTCTGTAAAACAACTCTGAAGTACAAAGACTTTTACTTACATTATGTTTTAGAAGCTAATATTGACATCTTTTATTGTACAATACCATCAGACATATAAATCTGAAAAAACAACTAAAACCAGAATCATTACAATTCCGGTGATTCATGAATAGATTCAAGCCTTGGGGTCCATTTACTTTCATCGAGTGGTTCTCTGATTCGCAAAAACAAGTTGCTTCAATGAAATCTGCTTGGCCAACAAGCGATCCAGCTGTTTTCTAGTTATCACCACTTTGATTCTCCTCCTTTCTGTGATAGCCTTCTCTTCAGACACCAAATCATCCTTTGAACATACAGATTCGTTGTTGACCTCAGCGTTAGAAACTTGACTCTTCTGATTCCCAGAATATTTTCTGCAAAAGCATGTATCGGAGAAACTCACCAAAACTTGCTTCAAGCTTAGTCTCTTATTCATTACTATCTTCGTAATTAGATGCCTTAGGGTAAGCAATGAGATTCGTCTTCTTCGTATTATGCGTTTATATATAGACAAACACACAAAAAGGGGTTCATTTTGAATATCTATATAGAGGAGTTCAATTATTAAAATCATGGGTTGTGTTTTATTTGGAGTGGATCGTAAGAAAGTAGGTGGGAATGTAACAGATTCGGATTAATGAGAATCTTGATGAACAAAGAAAATTAGAGATCAAGTGTTGAAGATGACAACACGTGTGTAGATATTGCACTTAAAAATATTAATTTTGGACCGACTTTTCGTGATTTTGTGATACAAATCCATATGGCTTGTCTAATACTTCGTGGTATATCATGATCAAACCTACTTATTAATACATGAGATGATTAATGTTGATCACTAGGATTAATTTGTCGTTGACCTATTTTTGTTGTTATTTATTAGCACTTGACTAAATATATCAAGCTTTTGATATGTTTAAATTTTAGCTTAACGGTTGGACGCACTTTAAAGTTATCACCTCATCAATTCATTTTAAATTTCCATCTTAAATTTAAAATAAGATCTCAATTTAAAAATCTATAATACAAAATTAATCAACATTTTAAGTAAAAAGAAAGTTTACTAATTTACTTTTTTTTTTTAACAACGATATAACCAAACAACCAAATCACAAAAGAGATACTGGTCCTAATTTGGGTAGAGCATCAACTTTATAATTTAATTGTATGGGAATGACCGATAAACAGCAAGAAGAAAACCGTAGACTCAGTCTTCGAAACTCCTCCTGGTATGGTAAGAACGCCGGCCACTCCTCCGGTTATTGGATTATAGAAAAGACCGTCTCACAGTCCGTCGAGATCTCCACTTCCTGGATATGTAGCTCCACAAGCGCTCCCAAGACCCATATTACTGCCTCACACTCCGCGTGAAGAGCCGATAAACATCTATGAATCTTGATTGATCTCGAGCATATTCCTTCCACCGAATCTGGAAAGCAAACCCAACCGACCCCTGTGTAGAGGTCAGTATCCTTCCAGGACGCGTCCACGTAGCATTTATTGCCCGTGAAACTTAGATTGGATGTGGTAGGGAATATCAAGGGTGCCTTGTTCCTCTTAAGGTTATAAACCCTCAGTTCCCGCAGAACTGTACTAATTTGACGGTCCAGAGACCACTCATTGTACTCTGTTGTGGCCCTCTCCACAATAATCTTAGGATCAAGATCAGCTTGCGTGAAAACAAAACCCGTTTCGTGTTTTCCAGATATGCCAAATAAGCCAGGGAAAACTAGCGAACTCTGTCTTGTGTTTTGCGCGTGAAAGCAAATAATCCAAATTGTACCCAACTGAATCTCCCGGGAAAATTCTGAGAGGACTAGGTATCGCTGATAAGGCCCAAACTTGAAGTGCTGGTGGGCACTCAAATAACACATGGTATACCAATTCGATATCCGCCCCACATCTCAGTCACTGCATATCGTTGTGAAGACCACATTTTACCAAATTATGATACACTGCTGTGCATCCTGACAATACTTGCCAAAGAACGTGTTTTAATTTTGGAGGACAATCTAACTCCCAACATTCCTAATGTAACAAGTCAAAAGAAGGGCCATATTGGCACTGATCCATATCCCTTACTCTATCAGCTAATTGATATCCAGACTTGACCGTATATCGACCTGATGTCGTATAATGCCAACCCCAATAGTCCTGCTTTGGGCATACTGGTATTCTGATTGCCAGAATCAGTTTGTCATCCTTCTGCCCAAAATATTGTCGAACGAGAAACTTATTCCACTGCCCTGTTCGACGGTCTATAAATTGATCTACCGTCAGATCTGGAAAGATGTGTAATTCTGATCTTTCTGCGGCCCTCAGAATAATGTCTGGTATCCAATGATCCTTCCAAATACCAATTCTTCTACCATCTCCCAGTTTCCTAATTAAATCTTGTGCTAGTAAAGGTCGTGCCAACATAATACTTCGCCAGCCATAGGACATAGGTCTACGAACAGTTGCTTCCATAACGCTCGTGTCCCTATAATACTTCCCCTTTCTCGCTAACATTAAATATGGAAACTCCAGTAGTCGCCACACTTGTTTAGCTAGAAGAGCCGAATTAAAATCCTCAAGCATTCGAAAACCCAACTATCCACTGGATTTCGGTTGACATAGATCTTTCCATGTTTTCCAATGGATACCTCTGGTAGACCCAGAGCTGGACCACCAAAAATTAGCTATGGTAGACTGAACTTTTTGAAGAACAATCCTCAGAAGTCTGTAACAGCTCATCACATATGTTGGTAATGCTGTCAGGATAGAATTTATCAAAATCTATTTCCCTTGTTTGGATAAGAATCTATTAGACCAAGTAGATAACCGTGCCTGCAGCTTGTCAGCTACAAAAGCAAAAACTTTTGCTCTAGACCCTGCTACTATTTCCGGGAGTCCTAAATACTGCCCTAGACCATCCTTTTTACTAATTCCCAAAATTTGTTGGATTTCTTTTTGAACGTCCAGCCCAACATGCTTTCCAAATTGTATCGATGACTTGTCAAAATTAATTTTCTGATCTGAAAAACTCTCATATTCATCGAGTATCTTTAGAATATATGTTGCCTCTGCTTTACTTGCTTGAGAAAAAATAGTGTATCATCCACAAAAAGAAGATGCGAAATCGACGGACTAGAACTTGCCACTTTTATCCCAATAATGGAATTATCCTTCCTTGCCTTTATCATTCCAGTTATTAGAACCTCCGTGCATAAGATAAAAAGGTATGGGGATAAAGGATCCCCTTGCCGTATCCCCCTCCTAGGAGTAATGTGTCGTCCTCAGACCCCATTGATTATTACCAAATACTCTATACTTGTAATACACCACATGATACACTTTATCCATTTGTCACAAAAACCCAGATTTCCCATTACCTCACTTAGAAAGTTTCATTCAACTCTATCATATGCTTTACTCATATCAGTTTATATTGCCATGAACTTGCTACTTATCGACTTATTTGTGCGTAACGCATGAACCATCTCCTGGACAATTACAATGTTATCCAAAATCAAACGGCCCGCTACAAAAGCTGATTGTGTCTCTCACACAATCTTTGGTAAAACTCGTTTTAGCCGTAACCCTAATATTTTGGCTACCAATTTATACCCTATATTACACAAACTAATAGGCCGAAATTCCGTCATCTTGGTCAGACAAGGCACCTAAGGTATAAGACAAATATTTGTCTTATTTCAATTCCTATCAAAAGAACCCGTTTTTAGGAAATTATCCACAAGTAAAATTAGGTCAATATTTACAATCTCCCAAGAAGACTGGAAAAACATAGCTGCCATTCCATCTCGACATGGGGCCTTATCTGGATTCATTTGAAACAGAGCAATTTTGACCTCCTCCTCAGTAATAGGTCTCATCAGAAACTGATTATCCACATCTGTGACTTTACGCTCTAAGTTATGTACACGAACTTGTTGTGTTCTAGTTGTTGAAAAAAGTTCCGAAAAATAAGTTACCGCTTCGTTCAAAACCTCTTCATCTTTTGCCACCCACTGTCCACTTTTATCTACTAATCCAGTTATTTTATTACGTACTCGCCGTTGGCGCACAACTGTATGAAATAACTTAGTATTCTCATCACCCTCTTCAACCATTTATTTCTACTCTTCTGCTTCTAGTAGACCTCTTCCTCCATATAGGCTACCATAAGCTTCGCATTAGCTTCACGTAAGGCCCCAATATTAACAACTGTACTAGTATTTTCTAGTTCCACTACCCTTTTCCAATAATCAATCTCTTGTCTACCTGACTTCAAATTCTCACTTCGCTAGTGAGATATCTCTTTCCGACAAATACGAATTTTATCCACCAAAGAGGAACGAGCCTGTAGTCTGTTCTCATTCTTCTTCAAACTACGATCTATAATATCTTTGAATCCTTGTTTTCCCAGCCATCTTTTGTCAAAGCAAAAAAGTTTTGCCTTAATTGTACATGACTGATCTTGGAAACGTACAAAAATTGGTCGATGGTCAGATCCTATCATTTCCATATAATTGATTTCCGATTTGGGAAACAACTCATGCCAGTCTGCATTACCAAACACTTTGTCTAAAAAACACATCTAACTACTCCATTACTTCGTACTCCTCTCCACGACCACCTGTTTCCAATTTTTGGAAACTCTAATAAACCATAGTCCTCAACATTTGATTAAACGGGAGGAAAGAATTAATTCTCCTCATGATTCCTCCTTGTTTCTCATGATTGCCAGAAATCTTATTAAAATCCCCACATATAGTCCAGGGACCTGATAGAGTAATACCGAATCGTGTGAGTTTTCCCCAAATATATGACCGTTTTGTTTGAACCGGTTCACCGTAAAAAAAAGTAATATGAGATGTAATGCCTTTAATATTGGTTGTTACATCTATCATATTCTTGTTCCTATAATTTATTATAACATTGTTGTTATCTTGATACATTAAGTCCACTAGAGCCCACGGGCTCTACTGTTAACAAATTATTAAAGCCCAAATGCTGTTGGACTTTTACCATAAAACATTTTTTATTCTTTGTCTCTGACAAAAATAAAAAATCTGGTTTAACAACTCTCCAAATATCTCTTAGGTAATATATTGTTACTTTATTTCCCAAACCTGGACAATTCCAACATAGTAATTTTGAAATCATATTATTAATAATAAAAAATAATTACAGAGCCTTTTTGCTCTTATTCATAACCATTTTTGGGTTTGGTGACATTTGGCCCACTAAGACTAATTTCCTAGTGCTAATTCTCCTTAAAGGGGTCATAGTTCGAACACCTTGCTTGCTAGAAACTGCAGATGCCTTATTTGATTTTGCTTCTCTATATCTCTGCAGTTTTTCCGCCATCATCTCATTGTGTTGGGTCCGTTCCTCTTCAGATTGGACACTTTAGCTAATTATGACCGCATCAAGTGCTAAATCGTCTAACACATCATCCGTCAGCCCATCTTCATTGTCTGCGTCAGTTTTACCCTCATATTGGGCCTTATCATCCTGGCCCAACAGCTCCAAATCCTCGTCCACCTCATCCAAATCATCAACATCATCCATTAAATCTTCTAATGGCTGCCACTCAGCTTCCTCTGATCCCACAGCCACACTAGTAGTCGCCAATGTCGTTGTCTCCAAACATAATTTATTGTTACTTTATTTACTAATTTACTTTTATAGACACACAAATATTATGGACCTCTCAATCAATTCACAACATTCAATTACGAAAACAAAAACAAAACAATAATGCTTATATTACCAAATTACTCTTCCTAAAAAAATAGTAAATTATTTGAACGTAAAATCATCCAATCAAAAGAAAATATTTCTTAAATTAATTTTCAAATATATGTTTTATAATTAGAAAGCTTTCTCCTTGTTTCCATCAATAATTCTAAAAAATATGCTATTATCTTATTTTTAATCAACTTTAACAGATTAACTCATTTTCAAATTTCCGTATATGAAACTTCAACAACTTGCAAATCATCCAGAATCCAAAAACAATACTCCCACAAAATGCCATAACATCACGTATAACAAAATTAGTTTTAGTAATTTATTTGATTTATACTTTTCACTCCTTATATATTCATGTAAAATAATAAATTTGAAAACAGAAATAAATGACTAAGAATAATGATAAATTTGGTTCCACTTCAATATCTTCACTCTCCTAATATTGTCTTAACTCTCAAAATGTAAATTCCTCTTCCTTCCTCTTTTCTTATAAATAGATCATTTGGTAATTTCAAATAACCATTGTCTCTCATTACAAATTACCTTTTCAAATTCACACCGAATTAAAAAAAATATGAAAACTTCTCACCTCTCTTTTCCATAATTAAAAGTTGGTTGGAGTTTACAACATGTCATTGCAAGGTTTTTGCACTTTTGGGAAGCCACAATGTCAAGAAAAGTAGAAAGCTTATTGAGTCCACATGATTCTCCTTGATGAAAATGTATAATGACTTCCACGACAAGTGTAGAATGAACCACTCATATACGACATGTATTTTAAAATATTACATCTCATCCTTGCAGTCGATGACTATGCAAAGATCTATTCATGTTTAACGACTACATATATTCAAATATCTTTTGAAAGAATGAGAAGTTTACTCTATTACTGGCTTTGACATAATAAAGTTTGATTGTTGGTAATTTTCTTTTTTTCTACGGAAAGAGTTAAAAAAATTTATTGAGAATGTTAATAAATTATTCGTAATGATACGAATTTCATCCGAAAAGCGAGTCTCCAACTAGTATACTATTAAAATAAAATCCATTTTAAAACTTTAACTAGTCCTAGGCATAAAAATTGGAATTGAAATATAGAACCAAACTGATCCAACTAAGGTATTCAGTTTTAGTTTTGTTTACTAGCGAAAGACTGTAAAGTTCCAATATTTAAGTAGCTTTAGTTTTTGTTGGGATTTGATTTTTAACTAAGAACAGAATGGATTCAAATAGAAACCAAAATTAATTTTTACTAAATATACTTTGGTAATCAATTAGGACCGAACTACACATTCGAAACCAAAACCAAGCTGAAACCAAACAATATTTTTTAGTTGGTACCTACCAATTAATATAATTTCAAAACTGAAAATATCAAAAATCAAATGAACTGACACAAACAAAACCTAGCAACACTACAAGAAATCCTATTATATTGTGACCAAAAAAATTTGACCAAAATTTTAGTCAACATAATTATGACAAAAAATCTATCAATTTTTAACGAATTAATATTTGGTTATTAAATAATCAAAATATTTCGATCAATCAATATATTATCAAAATATTGTGACCATTTTTTGTCAATAAACTAGAAAACAACTCAACTTTGATCATGATTATAATCATAATTGGTCAAAAACAGTTGTTTTGATTAATTTTTTATCGAAATTGAAGGGTCAAAAATCGTTGATTTGAAATTTATGTTTGTCAAAAATTAATCAAAACAATTGTTTTGACCAATTTATGATTATAATTTATAGTCAAACTTGAGTTGTTTTACCTATAAATATATTCGTAAAAAGTTGTATCAAATTTCATTAGAATATTAATGATAGAAGAATAGAAAACAAAAGTGTATTAATTGCAAAATAATCGATTTACATTATTACCCAATTATTTAATGTATTATCCAATAACTTTGGTATATTTTAACAAAAAACTGGATACAATATTTGAGTCTTTGTAATAGTCAATTCAATTGATAAAAAATCTTCTAAAATTTAATTTAATCAGTAGATAATTATATGTCATTTGACCAAACACGTGATACTTCCATTTTATTTAATTTTTGATAATCATGTTTGCGCAACTCATGTTCTATAAACATTTAATATTTATATTATAGTTACTTTTTTATGTATACAAAATATAAATTAGAAATTGCTTTAAATTTCTTATCACGAGTTTCAACATAAAATTAGAATTTAGTATATATATAATTATTTAATACTATAAATACTATATATCTATATTATTAAAAGAGAATCATTTTAAGACAACAATTTTGAATATGTAAAAAGCTACACTGTTAAACCCTTTACACACAAAAATTAGTTATGAATAAATATAATTTTTTAATAAATTTACTTTTTACCCAATAGAAAGAAAAACAAATAGATATTATAAGTTTTAAATATGAAATAGAATTTAAATTTGGCCATATCAAATTGAACCGCAGATTTATATAAAAAAGTTATTTTATCCAAAATTAATTTAATTACGGATAAATTGATATTATATA
>JAKUCM010006988.1:0-24762 GCA_023374145.1 Lepidium sativum | reverse complement strand
AAGAAGTTGAAGGGATGGTTGTGCTAACTCACGAGGTCAGTGCTATTATACAAAGAAAGGTTGTGCCTAAGAAACTCGATGATCCAGGAACATTCACAATTCCATGTTCGCTTGGACCTCTCACATTCAGGAGTTGCTTGTGTGATTTAGGGGCATCGATCAGCCTAATGCCTCTAACAGTCGCCAAACGATTAGGGTTCGATAGATACAAGTCTTGTAAGATATCTTTGGTACTAGCTGACAGATCGGTTAGGATTCCACATGGAATTCTAGAAGATTTACCAGTTCGGGTTGGAGGAGTAGAAATCCCCACGGATTTCGTTGTTCTAGATATGGGAGAAGAACCAAAGGACCCTTTGCTGTTTGGAAGGCCCTTCTTAGCCACTGCAGGAGCTGTGATCAATGTGCCAAAAGGAGAAATCGAACTCAACCTTGGGAAAGATTTCAAGATGACTTTCAGCATTAGTGACATAATGAAAAAACCGACCATTGAGGGTCAACTGTTCGTGGTACAAGAAATAGATGACCTTTCAAAGGACCTGTTTGGAGAATTGATGGAGAAAGACCACCTTGGTACTGCTTTGATAAAAGACGGTTGTGATGGATACATATACGAAGAAACTGAGGTCTACAAAAGCCTGTTGGACTCTTGCAAATCACTGAAAGGTGAAAAACAGTTCGAAACTTTACACTCGACCTCAACACTCGAGCACACCAAGCTCGAGCATTCCGATTTAGCCTCTGGAAATCAACACTCGACCATAACACTCGACCACACTAAGGTCGAGTGTCCGCTCGATGATGACTGGTCGGAGCTCAAATCGCCGAAAGTGGAACTCAAACCACTCCCTTCCGGGCTCAGGGAACCTCAAAGAAGATTGAATCCGAATTTAAAGGAGGTCGTTAAGAAAGAAATTTTAAAACTGTTAGATGCTGATATAATCTATCCTATTTCTGATAGTAAATGGGTGTCTCCTGTGCATTGTGTGCCTAAAAAGGGAGGGGTCACTGTCATTAGAAACGAAAATGATGACTTGATTTCAACTAGAACCATTACAGGACATAGAATGTGCATTGATTTTAGGAAATTGAATTCTGCATCTAGAAAAGATCATTATCCTTTACCATTCATAGACCAAATGCTTGAAAGGTTGGCTAATCATTCATATTATTGTTTCCTTGATGGATATAGTGGATTTTTCCAAATCCCTATACATCCAAATGATCAGGAAAAAACAACCTTTACTTGCCCTTATGGTACATTTGCATATAGGAGAATGCCATTTGGTCTTTTTAATGCACCTGCTACTTTTCAACGTTGCATGACTTCTATATTTTCGGATCTGATTGAGGAGATGGTCGAAGTATTCATGGACGATTTCTCTGTCTATGGTTCTTCCTTCTCCTCTTGTTTGTCAAACTTGTGCAGGGTTCTATCTAGGTGCGTTGAGACGGATTTAGTGCTTAATTGGGAGAAATGCCACTTTATGGTGAAAGAAGGGATCGTTTTAGGCCATAAGATTTCTGAAAGGGGCATTGAAGTCGACAAAGCCAAGATAGAGGTTATGGTTCAGTTACAACCGCCGAAAACTGTCAAAGACATTAGGAGTTTCTTGGGACATGCAGGATTCTATAGGCGGTTCATCAAAGACTTTTCGAAAACTGCTAGACCTTTGACTCGCCTCCTTTGTAAGGAGGCAGATTTCGTCTTCGACGAGGAATGCCTCAAGGCTTTTCTCGAACTCAAAGACGCCTTGATAACAGCACCAATAGTTCAAGCACCCGATTGGAATCTCCCTTTTGAGATAATGTGTGATGCTAGTGACTATGCTGTTGGAGCAGTTCTGGGACAGAAGATAGACAAGAAACTGAATGTGATCTACTATGCTAGTAGAACACTAGACGAAGCCCAGGTGAAATACGCCACCACGGAGAAGGAGTTGCTTGCAGTTGTGTTCGCCTTTGAGAAATTCCGGTCCTATCTGGTTGGATCAAAAGTTGTTGTGCATACTGATCATGCAGCTCTGAGATACTTAATGAAAAAGAAGGATGCTAAGCCTAGACTGCTTAGATGGATTTTGTTGCTACAAGAATTCGACATGGAGATAGTCGATAAACCAGGGGTTGAAAACGGTGTTGCTGATCACTTATCAAGAATACAGGTTGAAGAAACCTTTCCAATGAATGATTTTATGCCTGAAGAGCAGCTGTTGAGTTTTTCCACCGAACACTCGACCATGACACTCGAGCACCACCTGCTCGAGTGTCAAACCCACAGACAAAGAAGACGTTTTTCGATCGGATCGAAGTTTATGGGAACATGTTTACCATGGTATGCCGATTTGGTAAACTATTTGGTCGGAGGAGAGCTGCCTAAAACCTTGAATTATCATCAAAGGAAGAAATTTTTTAGGGATGTAAGGCAGTATTTTTGGGATGAGCCTTATCTCTACAAGCAAGGATCTGATGGACTATTCAGAAGATGTGTATCAGAAGAGGAAGTCAATGGAATTTTGGAACATTGTCATGGATCTACTTATGGAGGACACTTTGCTGCATTCAAAACAGCACAGAAAATCCTTCAATCCGGGTTATGGTGGCCATCGATTTTTAAAGACTGCCAAGAGTTCATATCCAGATGTGATTGCTGCCAAAGAATAGGCAGTATAAGCAAGAGGAATGAGATGCCGCAGAATCCGATCTTGGAGATAGAAGTGTTTGACTGTTGGGGAATCGATTTCATGGGACCATTTAAGCCTCCTTCTTTAGGAAACAGTTACATTTTGGTTGCTGTGGATTATGTCTCTAAATGGGTAGAAGCTATTGCAGCTCCTACAAACGATGCAAAGGTGGTACTTAAACTCTTCAAACACATTATATTTCCCAGATTTGGTGTGCCAAGAGTTGTGATTAGCGATGGAGGATCCCATTTTGTCAACAAGGTTTTCGAAAATTTACTTAGGAAACATGGGGTTAAACACAAAGTGGCAACTCCTTATCATCCTCAAACCAGCGGACAAGTTGAAGTCTCTAATAGACAAATCAAATCGATTTTGATGAAGATAGTTGGGCTGTCCAAACGTGATTGGGCCGCCAAATTGGATGATACTCTTTGGGCCTATAGGACTGCTTTCAAAACACCTATTGGCCGCACACCTTTTCAATTACTCTATGGAAAATCCTGCCATTTACCAGTTGAGATAGAGTACAAATCGATTTGGGCAACCAAACTCTTGAATTTCGATATCAAGACAGCACAAGAGAAGAGGCAGATGGACTTACATGAACTAGAAGAAATCAGACTCGACGCATATGACAGCTCAAAAGCATACAAGGATCGAACAAAAGCAGCTCATGACAAAAAGATCCAGCGGAAAACAATCAAAGTTGGTGATCAAGTGCTACTCTTTAACTCAAGACTCAAGCTATTTCCAGGAAAGCTACGATCGAAGTGGTCTGGTCCGTTCAAAGTATTACAAGTTTTACCTTATGGAGCAGTCACTTTAGCAAATAGCAATGGAGAAGGATTCACTGTAAACGGTCATAGAGTAAAGCCTTACTTGGCAAAAAGCACGATTCCCGAGGGAACTTCGGTTCTGCTCGATGAACCACCTCCTCTCCAATAGAAAGGAGGAAAGTCGAGCTTGAGACTATAAACAAGCGCAGTTGGGAGGCAATCCCAAAGGTATCCTCTGTATATACATTTAATTTCTTTCTTTTCGCATATTTACTTACAAATTTGCTATTTTATCATTTTTTTTTCATACATCTATTTCGACTTACATGCACTTGGAAGGTTTTTTGGGTCTCTTTTGCAGGAAAATGGGGCCCACGTGGGATAAGTAGGGTCAAAACCGACAAGATGGGACAACACTCGACCACGCCTGGTCGAGTGTCCCACTCGAGCATCAGCCAGCTTTTGGCAGACTGACACTCGACCAAACCTGCTCGAGTGTCAGGCTCGAGCGTCCCGCCTTCATGCCTATTCACATACCTCCAAGCCTATAACTGCCAAAAGCTGAGAAAGGGGAGACATTTACTCCCGAAAAATGGGTTAAATCTTTCTTTAATGCAATATCTTTTCCATTTAATTCAAAAAGATTTGATTTAATCCAAGTTTAAATTTTGAATTTGAAAAGGCTCCCCCTTGTTTTTTCTCCTCTATAAAAGGAGGAGGAGCCTCTCTCCTTCCATTCACACGAAATACATTCTCTCTCTAACATTTCTCTCTAGTTGTTCTCTCTTTTACAGAAGCAAATCGTCCCTCTTTTTGTTCATCCACTACACTCGATCACCTCTGCTCGAGTGTCTTGTTCGAGTGTCCGAATACTTGCTCTTCCTCCGACCTACTTTCACCATGACAGACGGAAAATCCAACAAAGCCAACCTCCTCCGCCTCAGAGCCAAAAATAATGCTCGATCCAGAAGCAATCCTTTACAAGGAGAGTCTTCCATGGCCGCAAGCAGACCCGGCAGAAAAGAGAAGAGGAGGATGGAAGTGCAGTCTGAGAATGAGTCGGAAGAAAGAGGAGAATACATGGATGAAGACGAATTGGACCCAGACCTTGCTGCTGAAACACTCCCTGAAGATGGATATGGTGAAGGAGAGGCGGCAGAAGCAAGAGAGATAATTCTTGCCGGAAAAAGAGAGAAAGAGATGAAGGAGAGGCATAATTCGGCAAGGGCACTAAGTGATCTGCGGAGGATGGATTTTTTAGGTACCCGCTATCCATGCAAGGAAGCGCTAACCGCAATGGGGATAACAAGAGATGTGGATCTCATGTTGCAAAATTGTGGGCTGTCCACGTTTGTGCAATATCCACAAAGAGCTTACAAAGAAGAGACTCTTCAGTTTTTAGCAACGGTTCAAATCGTTCTATACGATGCTGAAAACAAGAATCTCCAAGAAAAGCAAGGTGGCGGTTACATCTTCTTTGCAATAAGAGGAAGGGACTATCGAATGACATTCAAAGCACTTAGGGACCTCTTCGAGTTCCCGAAGGCCGAGTCCGAAAATTATGGACCCGATTTCGATAGAGCTGAGTTGGATGATGTGTGGAGGTCGATTGCATCAACAAGGAGCAGATTCTCATCCTCCCGATCTAAGGCATCACTAATCCGAAACCCGGCGTTGAGGTATTTTCGAACAATCCTAGCAAATACATTTTTCTCACGTTTTACTACTGGAACCATTAACCTAGGAGAAATGGAGATGTTGGTGACTGCTCTTAAAGACATTGTTGGTCAAAAGAGTGACGGATCCCCGATTATTGGAGATCAAAACAATGCTGGATTAACAATCCAGTTTGCCAACCAATTAGTCACATACCGAGATTGGGCAAGGGATAACAAAACTGGAGAACGTGATGGAAAGATCACAATTGGCGGACTTATCACATGCATTCTGGAAAGGTGCAATGTGCCAATCGATGAGACACAATGGGCTGACCCTCGATTCATGAACATCGATCATTTAAGGAGGAGTCAATTCTTGGCCACAATGGAAGTTCGAGGTAAGCTCCTTTACTCTTTCCATCATTTACTTAGACCAAACGCTTTTCTGCTCTTGCCAAACAGGGAATACACGACAATAAGAATGGGGCGAAACACGGATTTCAACCCACCTCTAGAAGCCTTGTACGACCCCAATGAACCTCAGCAGAGTTCATCACCAACAAACAGCGATGAGGTGGATCCCGAGGCATATTGTTTTGAAGAATACACGATGCCACCTCGTCAAGGAGAACCAATCCGAGAAGCACACAAGCACATAGGCTTGTTGCAGAAAATGAACAAATGGTTGATGAAAAAGGTGAAGAAGCTGACTGCTAGCGACGAAGCTAGAAGGCAGGAAAACGATGATCTAAGTAGAAGAGTTGCAGCTCTAGAAAGGAACAGCGGACCACAACCACCGCCACCAACTATTCGCCCAAGAAGAGCCTCCATATCCACGGATCGTGAAAGGCAACACCAACCAGCACCAGCTAGACGTTCCTCAGCTAACCCAGCAGCCTTCTCATACAGGAGACCATTTGATGCAGCAGGAGCAAGCTCGAGCCAACCGCTCGAGCACCAATCAGTCGAGCATTCCGAACACTCGACAGACACGCTCGAGCAAGCTGAGCTCGAGCGTCAAAGGCATAATGACTACTACATGGAGCTTATGCGAAATGTGGCATCCGATTACTGGAATCATTAAGAGGTACCAAAACCCCTTCCTTTCATTATAAATACCATTGCATATTTTTCAATTGACTTGCTTTTACATTTCTTTTACTTAGCTTGCTTTTGCATATTTTTCACTTGACTTGCTGGTCTAGGATCCTCTTTTGGACTTTTATACACACAAGGGACTGTGTGATTTAAGTTTGGGGGAGGGTTCTAGAGGATATTTGACTTTGTTTTCTGTGGTTCTTAGTTTTTATTCTTGCATTTGATCATATTGCATCACATCTAAGGCATAGAAAAACCAAAAAAAATTGAAAAACTCGAAAATGCATAAGTCAAAAACAGAGTGTTCATGTAGTTGCATTGCATTCATATAGGATTGAGTCTAGAGTTTCGGGAATCATCTTGCTAGATAGGTAGACTTGCTAGGTTGATTGGCTAGTAACCATAGTGAACTCTTAGACTTGCGTTTTTCCCTCTTGAACACTGATAGGTAGATCATTAACCTTTGAAACCAATACTTAGGTTGTGTCTCGAAAAGAACCTGATTTGTTACCTCATAATCGAATTTTATTTTCCAAATTAGGGGCTTGAGATACATTGCATAAGATCCTTCCTTAGGTTCAGCTAGCTAAGTAAAAAGAAAAGCATGAGGTGAATATAGAATCATCCTTCTCAAAACTCGGCTCAAAATATATGGTCTAAAATGAACGGGGATTGTGCGTAAACCCGTACCTTCTTGTGTTTCATCAATAAAACCATTTCGATATCGCCTAAAATGAACCGGGACTGTGCGTAAACCCGTACTTTTTCGCGTCTCATTGATAAAGCTAATACATCGATGCCTAAGGTGAACCGGGACTGTGCGTAAACCCGTACTTTTTCGTGCTTCATTGATAAGCTAAAGCCAATAAAAACGAGTAAAGAGTTGAGAAGTGATCTAAAATGCTTAAACCATTAGTGACTAGCTGAATTTGAGGAAGTTGTATCCCAAAGTCTTTGATTAATAGCCCCTTTTGCGGACTGCACTTGAAAGAAATAGGTTTCGAATCTGAATTTCTTAAGAGACCAACTGAGTGTTAGGGAATAATCGGTCTTGATGCTAAGCCTTGATGAAAGTAAATTGTGGTTCTTACAAAAGATTGAGGTTTCATTTGTGGGTTACAGTTTTTTCGATTTGGCAGGTCATTTGTTTAAGTAAGATGTTCCCATTGTTAGCAACTTCTCTTCCTTCTTAGTTCGATGCACATTTGCTTGAGGGCAAGCAAAGACTAAGTTTGGGGGAGTTGATGTGTCTGCATTTTACCACATTTTAGGACCATTATTTAGCATGTTTTGCATTCATACTTGCATTATTATCATTGTTTTAGGTTCCTTTTAGCATAATTTGCATTATTAGTATCGGGCATTGCATACATTGCATAAAAAGGGACTTTTAGGTACTTTTTGGAGCTTATCACGAAGTATTTCGGAGTACAAGAAGACCAATGAGGAATCGACTGGTCTAAGGTTGAAGTTCAAGATGCAAACTAGAAGATTTGTCACTCGAGTCTCCGACACTCGAGCATGACACTCGACCATCACTTGGTCGAGTGCCTTTACGGACCAGAACTGAGACTTTAGACGAAGATTGAATCTTTGGGCTTCTCTGCGAAAAAGGCCCATCAAAAGCCCCTTTGTGCAAGCCCAATTATCTTTTAGTTCTTTTCTATTTTTCTTTCTTAGGGAAATTTCCTTTTAACTTTTAAAAGGAAATTCCCATTTTTCTTTCAAGGGAATTTTTCCCTTTTTCTCTTTAAGTATTTTTCCTTTTTCTTTAAGATCTTTTGATCTATAAATTGTACTAGAATTTCTACTTTCAAAATACAATCTTTTCCAGCAAAATTTCGAGTTCTTTCTTTTAGCAATTTACGATTTTAAGTCTTAAGTTTATGCAATTGATTTTCGATTTTAAGTCTATGTTTTATTTCATGAATTCTGAGTAAGTTAGTCTAGGGTTCTTGAGGAAAGGGTGAGATTAGGGGAAAACTTAGGGATTTCTAGGTTTGTCTATGTTTAAATAAGGTCTTAGATCTCTTTAGTTTAAGTGTTCTTAATGCTTGTTTCTTTCTGATCAACTGAAATTCGATCTCTTGGTGAATCCCCCCCGAGAGGCGTTTGGGGAATCACTTGAACATGCTTAAATTAAGATAGCATCTTCCTAGCTCAAGAGATTGATTGTCTAGGGTGTTATTAGGCTTTGTAAGGTCCATACTTAAGGCCTCTTGAATTTCCAATCGTTGGGCGAGAGTCAAGTCAGGTTGTCTTTTAGGAGAGGTCCCATTGCGCGAGAGCGAATGTGATTACTTTGTGATTCCTTGCTTAGAGGTCATCTAAATAGGTTGATAGATAAGTCTAGAACCCCTAGGAATACCCTAATCATTGATCCTAATCCTCGAGAACCCGTTTTTCCTTATTGAATTTTCGTGATTTTAATACTCTGCTTTAGGTTGAGATTTCGTGTTGCACTTTATTAGTTTCATTATTGCTTTACTTTTAATGCTCTGTCTTACATTCTAATAAATACTCTGTTTCATTTTTAGCATTTCTAAGATTTCATTATCACCTAGGATAGATCACCACTTGCTAAAACCGAATCTGGCTTAGATTAGAATAAGTAGATTATATCTTGATTGCTAGTTACTCTCCCAGTGGATTGACACCATACTGTACTGCAATTGATTACATAAACAGTTTGGTATTTGAGAAAACACCGCAAAAACCTGTTTATCAGCAACCTCCTCAGGTACATGTGTTCCAGCATCTCGAGCTTTAATACACTTAGCGTATGCATTGTAAAAAGTTGTTGTGTGGTAATACCAATGAGTGAGATAGACTATTGAAAGAGTAGCACTTTCGGCGGCAACTAGGGCATGGACACAAGGAATTTTGTCTACGTTATACTTCTTGCACGAACATTATTTCTCCGTCATATTGAAAGCATTAAATGATGTGTTGTTTGTCACATGTGCCTGATGTTCATATATTTGTTGTACCGCAAAAAGTTTGGCTTCCTGAACTCTCCCCTAAAAGATCAATATTTGGCCCAACATCATTAAAACTAAAACCTCCACAACTTGAAGCTAAACCTACAAGAAAAATTGAAACACCTACATTGTATACTAAAATCTACAAAACGGAAGAAAAACCTACATAACAGAAAAACTACATAACGGAAGCAAAGCCTACATTACGGAAACAAAACCTACATAAAGTAAGCAAAACCTACATAGCGGTGGGAAAACCTACGTTGTGTAGGTTTTCTTTATGTTTTGTAGGTTTTGGTTTACATTATGTAGGTTTTGATTGATGTTATGTAGGTTTTGGGTATGACTTGTTTACGTTGTGTAGGTTTTGCTTGACGTTATATAGGTTTTTGTATCTGTTATGTATGTTTTGCTCTACGTCACGTAGGTTTTGGTTTCATATCTGTTACGGAAACCCACATAACGTTAGCCTAAGCATACATAATCAGAGTCAATACCTACATATAACTTATTGAACAAATACATAAGGGGACGTAATTTCAATATTTATGGCAGAGAATGAGTAAACGGTCATGTATACGATTGTTTTGATGGGCAAGTGCGCGTATTATTGTCGTGTTGAGAACACTTTGAATATGTGTACGTCTTCCTTGGTCGTTTACACTAAAGTACCACCTATATTACGCATTTTTTTATTGAGATTTTGGTCGGCCTGTTTGCTTTCAAATTGATGGTGGCTTACAAACCTTGTACGCAACCTCCTCATGTATATGTGTTCCAGCATCTCGAGCTTTAATACAAATAGCGTATGCATTGTAAAAAGTTGTTGTGTGGTAATACCAATGAGTGAGATAGACTATTGAAAGAGTAGCAGTTTTGGTGGCAACTAGAGCATGGACACAAGGAATTTTGTCTACGTTATACTTCTTGCACGAACATTTTCTCTCCGTCATATTGAAAACATTAAATGATGTGTTGTTTGTCACATGTTCCTGATGTTCATATATTTGTTGTACCGCGAAAAGTTTGGCATCCTGAATTCTCCCCTAAAAGATCAATAATTGGTCCAACATCGTTAAAACTAAAACCTGCATAACTTGAACCAAAACCTACAAGAAAAATTGAAACACCTACATTGTATACTAAAACCTACAAAACGGAAGAAAAACCTACATAACAGAAAAACTACATAATGGAAGCAAAGCCTACATTACGGAAACAAAACCTACATAAAGGAAGCAAAACCTACGTAGCGGTGGGAAAACCTACGTTTTGTAGGTTTTCTTATGTTTTGTAGGTTTTGGTTTACATTATGTAGGTTTTGATTGATGTTATGTAGGTTTTGGGTATGACTTGTTTACGTTGTGTAGCTTTTGCTTGATGTTATATATGTTTTGGTATATAATATGTGTGTTTTGGTCTACGTCCCGTAGGTTTTGATTTCATATCTGTTACGGAAACCCACATAACATTAGCCTAAGCATACATAATGGGAGTCAATACCTACATATCACTTATTGAACAAATACATAAGGGGACGTAATTTCAATATTTATGGCAGGGAATGAGTAAACGGTCATGTATACGATTGTTTTGATGGGCAAGTGCGCGTATTATTGTCGTGTTGAGAACACTTTGAACATGTGTACGTCTTCCTTGGTCGTTTACACTAAAGTACCACCTATATTACACGTTTTATTATTGAGATTTTGGTCGGCCTGTTTGCTTTCAAATTGATGGCGGCTTACAAACCTTGTACGCAACCTCCTCAGGTACATGTGTTCCAGCATCTCGAGCTTTAATACACTTAGCGTATGCATTGTAATAAGTTGTTGTGTGGTAATACCAATGAGTGAGATAGACTATTGAAAGAGTAGCACTTTCGGCGGCAACTAGGGCATGGACACAAGGAATTTTGTCTACGTTATACTTCTTGCACGAACATATTCTCTCCGTCATATTGAAATCATTAAATGATGTGTTGTTTGTCACATGTGCCTGATGTTCATATATTTGTTGTACCGCAAAAAGTTTGGCTTCCTGAACTCTCCCCTAAAAGATCAATATTTGGCCCAACATCATTAAAACTAAAACCTCCATAACTTGAAGCTAAACCTACAAGAAAAATTGAAACAGCTACATTGTATACTAAAATCTACAAAACGGAAGAAAAACCTACATAACAGAAAAACTACATAACGGAAGCAAAGCCTACATTACGGAAACAAAACCTACATAAAGGAAGCAAAACCTACATAGCGGTGGGAAAACCTACGTTGTGTAGGTTTTCTTTATGTTTTGTAGGTTTTGGTTTACATTATGTAGGTTTTGATTGATGTTATGTAGGTTTTGGGTATGACTTGTTTACGTTGTGTAGGTTTTGCTTGACGTTATATAGGTTTTTGTATCTGTTATGTATGTTTTGCTCTACGTCATGTAGGTTTTGGTTTCATATCTGTTACGGAAACCCACATAACGTTAGCCTAAGCATACATAATCAGAGTCAATACCTACATATCACTTATTGAACAAATACATAAGGGGACGTAATTTCAATATTTATGGCAGGGAATGAGTAAACGGTCATGTATACGATTGTTTTGATGGGCAAGTGCGCGTATTATTTGTTAAACTAAAAGAGTTAAATAGCTGGAGTATAAGACAAGCTTCAGTTGGAGTGCTAAACAAGGAACCGAGTAAAAGGAAGGGTCTAACTACAAAGAAGAACTTGGTTAGCATTGTTGGAAAGGAACTAAGTCACATGTGTGGTAACTTGGCTCAGAAAAGTCACATGTGACTCCTTGAAGACCGTTGGAACATATTGGGAAAAGTCTTCCCTTACCTTTTGTTATGGCAGATTTGGTTTGTACCCATTTCGGGTAAGTTTTGTCTTTAGTGTTTGGACTGTATAAAAGAGTGTAATGTGTATGTATAGGTAGGGTTTTCGTGTGCTCTTACTATATATGTTGTAAACCACATTTGTAAAGCTTAAGAAATGAGAAGACTCTTCTTCCAACTCTCTCTTTCTCAGCCATACTCTCCTCAATTCTCAATCAGATTCTCTTCTTCTCTAATCACATACTATTGAGAATTTTCACATGGTATCAGAGCATAAGATCTCTTATGACTCATTTAATCCGCTGAAACTCTCTAATTCTCTTATCTAATCTGCTGAAACTTTCTCTCTCTTCTTGAAACTCCATTGTTTGAAAGCTCCATCTTTCTGTCCAAAACTCTCTGTTTCTTTCCTCTGTGTCAAACCTGATGGATAACTTAAAGCTTGTTGGTATTCATGTCACTCTCAAGGGAGTGAACTACTTGTTATGGTCTAGAACCATAAAATCTGTGTTGTGTGGTCGTGGACTTTGGGCTCATGTTGAAGGAGGAGCTCCAAAGAGGATGGCTAGGTCTGTTGAAAAAGAAAAGAAAGGTGAAGCTAGTGGAGTTGTGGCTGTAGAGGATGAGGACGCTAAGTGGTACCAAGATGACCAAGTAGCTCTTGTTATCATGCAAAGCTCTCTTGACCCAGCAATCCATGAAGCTTATTCCTACTGTGAGAGTGCTAAGCAATTATGGGACACTCTCAAGAAGGTTTATGGCAACCTATCAAACCTCAGCCGTGTGTATGAGGTGAAGAAAGCTATCAATGATCTCAGCCAAGAAGATATGGAGTTCACTCAATGGTTTGGGAAGTATAGATCTCTTTGGGCTGAGCTTGACATGCTAAGACCCCCAACGGTGGACCCAACGGTGTTAGGTGAAAGACTTGAGCAAGACAAGGTCTTTGGTCTTATGATGAACCTAAACCCAGCCTATGGTGACCTAGTTAGGCATCTTTTGAGGCAAGACAAGCTGCCAAGCTTGGAGGAAGTGTGTGGATCCATTCAAAGAGAACAAGGTTCAAGAAGTCTTCTTGGTGGTAAGGGGGAGCTTACTATGGCTAACAAAGCTTCATACCGACCAGAGGAGAAGAAGGTGTGGATATGTGACCATTGCAAGAAGAAAGGTCACTCTAAGGACCGCTGTTGGATACTTCATCCCCACCTCAAGCAAAACAGATGGGAAAAGGCAAAAGCGAATCTTGCAACTGAAGGAATGGAGGCCCAAACCATCACAGCAGCCAGCACATCATCTCAAATGGTTGAAGGAAAGGCTATGACTGTGAACCACAATGAATATGTGAAGAAATCAGACCTTGAAGAGCTCATCAAATCCATCAATGCACTCAAAGATTCTGGTATCTCTTATCATGCTTCAAAATTTTCGGATCAAATTGTTGTAGATTCTGGTGCATCTCATAATATGATTAAGAACCCTAGGTTGATTAGCAATTTAAAACCAGCCTTAGGGAATGTGATTATTGCTGATGGTAAAAGAGTTCCTATTAGAGGCATTGGTGATTTAAAATTGTTTGATAAGAGCTCTAAAGCCCTTTACATGCCATCATTTACCTCAAATTTGTTGAGTGTAAGCAAGACTGTTAGTGATCTTAATTGTAGAGCTATATTTGAGCCTAACAAAGTTTGTTTTCAGGATATTAAGAGTGGCAAAGTCCTTGGAGAAGGTGTCACCAAAAATGGATTATATCTCCTTGAAGATGTGGAGAAAGATCCGAATTTATCTTTACCTTTATCTTGCTTATCTAGTTCTTGTAGTAATGATGAGAATGTTTTATGGCATGCTAGACTTGGTCATCCTCATTCACGTGCTTTAGGATTGTTATTGCCTAGTATTTCCTTTAAAAATGATGATTGTGAGGCTTGTATACTTGGTAAACATTGTAGATCGGTGTTTCCCAAGTCCTCAACCGTTTATGAACATTGTTTTGAATTAATTCACTCAGATGTGTGGTCTTCTCCTTGTGAGTCTAGAGAAAACCATAAGTATTTTGTCACCTTTATAGATGAGAAATCCAAGTACACTTGGTTAACTTTGTTACCTTCAAAAGATAGGGTGCTAGAGGCTTTTACCAATTTCCAAACCTATGTGACTAACCATTATAATGCAAAGATTAAAATCATAAGAACAGATAATGGAGGTGAATACACAAGCAACTCATTCAAACAACTTGTAGCCAAACTCGGAATAATGCATCAAACAAGCTGCCCGTACACCCCTCAACAAAATGGTGTAGCTGAAAGGAAGAATAGACACCTTATGGAGGTTGCTAGAGCCATGATGTTCCACACTAATGTCCCAAAACGTTTTTGGAGTGATGCGGTGATGACAGCTTGTTACGTGATTAATCGACTTCCTACCAAAGTGTTAAAGGATGTCTCTCCATTTGAGGTACTAACTCAAACAAAACCATCAATTAATCATTTACGTGTGTTTGGTTGTGTTGGCTTTGTTTTGGTACCAGGAGATCAAAGAAACAAGTTAGAGGCTAAAAGTACTAAAGGAGTGTTTGTTGGATACTCGACAACTCAAAAAGGATATAAGTGTTACATCCCAGAGACGAGGAGGGTGCTTGTATCTCGGGATGTGAAGTTTATAGAGACAAAGGGGTACTATGACGTAAAGAATTGGTCAGAGTTACAAGGACTATCTGAAAATGCTCAATCAGGTCCCTCAAGTCGTGCCACTTCCTTGCGAAACATTTTGGAGAAGATTGGAGTGGTGGCTGCCAATCCTCCTCAATCCACATCCCATGATGCCACGCCTCGACAACATCACTCATCTGTTGACGGTCGAATCCACCATAGGACTGATGATGGTCCAAGTACACTAGGGATTGGAGCACATTGTGGCACCAGGAAATGTCTTAAGGCTTCGGAAAGCTATCTATGGTCTTAAACAATCTCCTAGAGCTTGGTATCATAAGTTGAGTCAAACCTTACGTGACCATGGATTTAGGAAGTCTGAGGCAGACCACACCCTCTTCACACTACAAGGTAAGGATGGAATTGTTGTTGTCCTTGTGTATGTGGATGATATCATCATCACCGGGAGTGACAAAACGGGTATCAAAGGTATCAAAACACACCTTCATTCTGTTTTTGACATTAAGGATTTGGGCGAAATGAAGTAATTTCTTGGCATTGAAGTGTGCCGATCGAAGGAAGGCCTCTTCTTGTCTCAAAGGAAGTACACATTTGATCTTTTGAATGAGTGTGATGTAGGTACAAGGATTGCAAAGACACCACTTGAGGATGCCTACAAAGCAACGTGCAAGGGGGAGAAAGATGATGAACCATTTGAAGATGTACATCTATACAGGAAAATGGTTGGTAAGTTGATTTATCTTACTATAACTAGACCGGATTTGTGTTTTGCAGTGAACCGAGTAAGTCAACATATGCAAGCACCGAAGAAGTGCCATTGGGAAATGGTGGATCACATCTTGAGATATCTCAAAGGAACTTCAGAGCAAGGCATATGGATGGGAAGAAATGACAACACAACTCTTGTTGGATACTGTGATGCGGATTGGGCTGGAGATAGGCAAGACCGCAAGTCCACCACCGGGTATTGCACGTTCCTTGGAGGCAATTTAGTCACTTGGAAGAGCAAGAAGCAGAAGGTGGTGTCATGCTCAAGTGCCGAGGCTGAATATAGAGCTATGAGGAAGCTCACAGATGAACTTATATGGCTAAAGGCGTTGCTCAAAGATTTGGGGATTGAGACTCAAGAACCAATCACAATGCATTGTGATAATCAAGCTGCCATTCACATTGCCTCTAACTCAGTCTTCCATGAAAGAACAAAGCATATAGAGGTTGATTGCCACAAGGTTCGAGAAAAGGTGGAGCAAGGAGTGATCTTGCCATGTTACACAAGGAGCTCAGATCAATTGGCTGACATTTTCACTAAGGCTGCAAGCTCAAAGGTGTGTGAGTTTGTATATGAGAAGCTTGGACTAATTAATTTGTCCAAGGCGTAACAATGAACCATACTCTTTTTCCCTTAGTTGGTTTTGTCCCAAAAAGGGTTTTCCACTAAGGTTTTTAACGAGGTGGGGAGTTACAACTTTCAAGCTTGTTCCTAATGATCCACATTATGGATTCAAGCTTGAGGGGGAGTGTTAAACTAAAAGAGTTAAATAGCTGGAGTATAAGACAAGCTTCAGTTGGAGTGCTAAACAAGGAACCGAGTAAAAGGAAGGGTCTAACTACAAAGAAGAACTTGGTTAGCATTGTTGGAAAGGAACTAAGTCACATGTGTGGTAACTTGGCTCAGAAAAGTCACATGTGACTCCTTGAAGACCGTTGGAACATATTGGGAAAAGTCTTCCCTTCCCTTTTGTTATGGCAGATTTGGTTTGTACCCATTTCGGGTAAGTTTTGTCTTTAGTGTTTGGACTGTATAAAAGAGTGTAATGTGTATGTATAGGTAGGGTTTTCGTGTGCTCTTACTATATATATGTTGTAAACCACATTTGTAAAGCTTAAGAAATGAGAAGACTCTTCTTCCAACTCTCTCTTTCTCAGCCATACTCTCCTCAATTCTCAATCAGATTCTCTTCTTCTCTAATCACATACTATTGAGAATTTTCACAACTAGAGCATGGACACAAGGAATTTTGTCTACGTTATACTTCTTGCACGAACATTTTCTCTCCGTCATATTGAAAACATTAAATGATGTGTTGTTTGTCACATGTGCCTGATGTTCATATATTTGTTGTACCGCGAAAAGTTTGGCTTCCTGAACTCTCCCCTAAAAGATCAATATTTGGCCCAACATCATTAAAACTAAAACCTGCATAACTTGAACCTAAACCTACAAGAAAAATTGAAACACCTACATTGTATACTAAAATCTACAAAACGGAAGAAAAACCTACATAATATTGGCCAAGCATCCTCACTAGGCCACACCAACAAATCCCAGAGGCCTAGTGACATTTATCCTTAGGAAGATCGGAAGACGCGCATCACTTCGGTTGGGCGCGACTTCGGGAAAAAGAGAAGCCGTGAGACGCAAGGCGTGAAGACGTAGGGCGCAAGGCAATGAGACTTGGGAAGCAAGCTGTGAGGCGACCGTTAGATGGATAGGGTGTATGGATCTTTCCCAACGGTCAAAGTGGTCCCGGGAATATGACCGTTGGGCGCGTGCAGCTTCAGAGTTGTCCCGGCTGGGCGCGTGAAGAGCAGGTGGTCCCCTCCAGCCGCCAACGACCTCAGGTGGTCCCCTCCAGCCTCCAGCGACTTCTTCTCTCTCTTCTCTTCTTCTCCTTTGCGATTTTTCTGTCTATTTAAGCTAAACAATTGTATCTTTGAGTTTCTATGGAGTTTTAATGGAAGCTCTCTTCAAATTCTCTCAAAACACTCTCCAATCTCTTATTCTCTAAGTTTTCGCAATGTGTACTCAAACTCACACATAACAGAAAAACTACATAACGGAAGCAAAGCCTACATTACGGAAACAAAACCTACATAAAGGAAGCAAAACCTACATAGCGGTGGGAAAACCTACGTTGTGTAGGTTTTCTTTATGTTTTGTAGGTTTTGGTTTACGTTATGTAGGTTTTGATTGATGTTATGTAGGTTTTGGGTATGACTTGTTTACGTTGTGTAGGTTTTGCTTGACGTTATATAGGTTTTTGTATCTGTTATGTATGTTTTGCTTTACGTCACGTAGGTTTTGGTTTCATATCTGTTACGGAAACCCACATAACGTTAGCCTAAGCATACATAATCAGAGTCAATACCTACATATCACTTATTGAACAAATACATAAGGGGACGTAATTTCAATATTTATGGCAGGGAATGAGTAAACGGTTATGTATACGATTGTTTTGATGGGCAAGTGCGCGTATTATTGTCGTGTTGAGAACACTTTGAACATGTGTACGTCTTCCTTGGTCGTTTACACTAAAGTACCACCTATATTACGCGTTTTATTATTGAGATTTTGGTCGGCCTGTTTGCTTTCAAATTGATGGCGGCTTACAAACCTTGTACGCAACCTCCTCATGTACATGTGTTCCAGCATCTCGAGCTTTAATACAAATAGCGTATGCATTGTAAAAAGTTGTTGTGTGGTAATACTAATGAGTGAGATAGACTATTGAAAGAGTAGCACTTTCGGTGGCAACTAGAGCATGGACACAAGGAATTTTGTCTACGTTATACTTCTTGCACGAACATTTTCTCTCCGTCATATTGAAAACATTAAATGATGTGTTGTTTGTCACATGTGCCTGATGTTCATATATTTGTTGTACCGCGAAAAGTTTGGCTTCCTGAACTCTCCCCTAAAAGATCAATATTTGGCCCAACATCATTAAAACTAAAACCTGCATAACTTGAACCTAAACCTACAAGAAAAATTGAAACACCTACATTGTATACTAAAATCTACAAAACGGAAGAAAAACCTACATAATATTGGCCAAGCATCCTCACTAGGCCACACCAACAAATCCCAGAGGCCTAGTGACATTTATCCTTAGGAAGATCGGAAGACGCGCATCACTTCGGTTGGGCGCGACTTCGGGAAAAAGAGAAGCCGTGAGACGCAAGGCGTGAAGACGTAGGGCGCAAGGCAATGAGACTTGGGAAGCAAGCTGTGAGGCGACCATTAGATGGATAGGGTGTATGGATCTTTCCCAACGGTCAAAGTGGTCCCGGGAATATGACCGTTGGGCGCGTGCAGCTTCAGAGTGGTCCCGGCTGGGCGCGTGAAGAGCAGGTGGTCCCCTCCAGCCGCCAACGACCTCAGGTGGTCCCCTCCAGCCTCCAGCGACTTCTTCTCTCTCTTCTCTTCTTCTCCTTTGCGATTTTTCTGTCTATTTAAGCTAAACAATTGTATCTTTGAGTTTCTATGGAGTTTTAATGGAAGCTCTCTTCAAATTCTCTCAAAACACTCTCCAATCTCTTATTCTCTAACTTTTCGCAATGTGTACTCAAACTCACACATAACAGAAAAACTACATAACGGAAGCAAAGCCTACATTACGGAAACAAAACCTACATAAAGGAAGCAAAACCTACATAGTGGTGGGAAAACCTACGTTGTGTAGGTTTTCTTTATGTTTTCTAGGTTTTGGTTTACGTTATGTAGGTTTTGATTGATGTTATGTAGGTTTTGGGTATGACTTGTTTACGTTGTGTAGGTTTTGCTTGACGTTATATAGGTTTTTGTATCTGTTATGTATGTTTTGCTTTACGTCACGTAGGTTTTGGTTTCATATCTGTTACGGAAACCCACATAACGTTAGCCTAAGCATACATAATCAGAGTCAATACCTACATATCACTTATTGAACAAATACATAAGGGGACGTAATTTCAATATTTATGGCAGGGAATGAGTAAACGGTTATGTATACGATTGCTTTGATGGGCAAGTGCGCGTATTATTGTCGTGTTGAGAACACTTTGAACATGTGTACGTCTTCCTTGGTCGTTTACACTAAAGTACCACCTATATTACGCGTTTTATTATTGAGATTTTGGTCGGCCTGTTTGCTTTCAAATTGATGGCGGCTTACAAAACTTGTACGCAACCTCCTCATGTACATGTGTTCCAGCATCTCGAGCTTTAATACAAATAGCGTATGCATTGTAAAAAGTTGTTGTGTGGTAATACCAATGAGTGAGATAGACTATTGAAAGAGTAGCACTTTCGGTGGCAACTAGAGCATGGACACAAGGAATTTTGTCTACGTTATACTTCTTGCACGAACATTTTCCCTCCGTCATATTGAAAACATTAAATGATGTGTTGTTTGTCACATGTGCCTGATGTTCATATATTTGTTGTACCGCGAAAAGTTTGGCTTCCTGAACTCTCCCCTAAAAGATCAATATTTGGCCCAACATCATTAAAACTAAAACCTGCATAACTTGAACCTAAACCTACAAGAAAAATTGAAACACCTACATTGTATACTAAATTCTACAAAACGGAAGAAAAACCTACATAATATTGGCCAAGCATCCTCACTAGGACACACCAACAAATCCCAGAGGCCTAGTGACATTTATCCTTAGGAAGATCGGAAGACGCGCATCACTTCGGTTGGGCGCGACTTCCGGAAAAAGAGAAGCCGTGAGACGCAAGGCGTGAAGACGTAGGGCGCAAGGCAATGAGACTTGGGAAGCAAGCTGTGAGGCGACCGTTAGATGGATAGGGTGTATGGATCTTTCCCAACGGTCAAAGTGGTCCCGGGAATATGACCGTTGGGCGCGTGCAGCTTTAGAGTGGTCCCGGCTGGGCGCGTGAAGAGCAGGTGGTCCCCTCCAGCCGCCAACGACCTCAGGTGGTCCCCTCCAGCCTCCAGCGACTTCTTCTCTCTCTTCTCTTCTTCTCCTTTGCGATTTTTCTGTCTATTTAAGCTAAACAATTGTATCTTTGAGTTTCTATGGAGTTTTAATGGAAGCTATCTTCAAATTCTCTCAAAACACTCTCCAATCTCTTATTCTCTAAGTTTTCGCAATGTGTACTCAAACTCACACATAACAGAAAAACTACATAACGGAAGCAAAGCCTACATTACGGAAACAAAACCTACATAAAGGAAGCAAAACCTACATAGCGGTGGGAAAACCTACGTTGTGTAGGTTTTCTTTATGTTTTGTAGGTTTTGGTTTACGTTATGTAGGTTTTGATTGATGTTATGTAGGTTTTGGGTATGACTTGTTTACGTTGTGTAGGTTTTGCTTGACGTTATATAGGTTTTTGTATCTGTTATGTATGTTTTGCTTTACGTCACGTAGGTTTTGGTTTCATATCTGTTACGGAAACCCACATAACGTTAGCCTAAGCATACATAATCAGAGTCAATACCTACATATCACTTATTGAACAAATACATAAGGGGACGTAATTTCAATATTTATGGCAGGGAATGAGTAAACGGTTATGTATACGATGTGAAAATTCTCAATAGTATGTGATTAGAGAAGAAGAGAATCTGATTGAGAATTGAGGAGAGTATGGCTGAGAAAGAGAGAGTTGGAAGAAGAGTCTTCTCATTTCTTAAGATTTACAAATGTGGTTTACAACATATATATAGTAAGAGCACACGAAAACCCTACCTATACATACACATTACACTCTTTTATACAGTCCAAACACTAAAGACAAAACTTACCCGAAATGGGTACAAACCAAATCTGCCATAACAAAAGGGAAGGGAAGACTTTTCCCAATATGTTCCAACGGTCTTCAAGGAGTCACATGTGACTTTTCTGAGCCAAGTTACCACACATGTGACTTAGTTCCTTTCCAACAATGCTAACCAAGTTCTTCTTTGTAGTTAGACCCTTCCTTTTACTTGGTTCCTTGTTTAGCACTCCAACTGAAGCTTGTCTTATACTCCAGCTATTTAACTCTTTTAGTTTAACACTCCCCCTCAAGCTTGAATCCATAATGTGGATCATTAGGAACAAGCTTGAAAGTTGTAACTCCCCACCTCGTTAAAAACCTTAGTGGAAAACCCTTTTTGGGACAAAACCAACTAAGGGAAAAAGAGTATGGTTCATTGTTACGCCTTGGACAAATTAATTAGTCCAAGCTTCTCATATACAAACTCACACACCTTTGAGCTTGCAGCCTTAGTGAAAATGTCAGCCAATTGATCTGAGCTCCTTGTGTAACATGGCAAGATCACTCCTTGCTCCACCTTTTCTCGAACCTTGTGGCAATCAACCTCTATATGCTTTGTTCTTTCATGGAAGACTGAGTTAGAGGCAATGTGAATGGCAGCTTGATTATCACAATGCATTGTGATTGGTTCTTGAGTCTCAATCCCCAAATCTTTGAGCAACGCCTTTAGCCATATAAGTTCATCTGTGAGCTTCCTCATAGCTCTATATTCAGCCTCGGCACTTGAGCATGACACCACCTTCTGCTTCTTGCTCTTCCAAGTGACTAAATTGCCTCCAAGGAACGTGCAATACCCGGTGGTAGACTTGCGGTCTTGCCTATCTCCAGCCCAATCCGCATCACAGTATCCAACAAGAGTTGTGTTGTCATTTCTTCCCATCCATATGCCTTGCTCTGAAGTTCCTTTGAGATATCTCAAGATGCGATCCACCATTTCCCAATGGCACTTCTTCGGTGCTTGCATATGTTGACTTACTCGGTTCACTGCAAAACACAAATCCGGTCTAGTTATAGTAAGATAAATCAACTTACCAACCATTTTCCTGTATAGATGTACATCTTCAAATGGTTCATCATCTTTCTCCCCCTTGCACGTTGCTTTGTAGGCATCCTCAAGTGGTGTCTTTGCAATCCTTGTACCTACATCACACTCATTCAAAAGATCAAATGTGTACTTCCTTTGAGACAAGAAGAGGCCTTCCTTCGATCGGCACACTTCAATGCCAAGAAATTACTTCATTTCGCCCAAATCCTTAATGTCAAAAACAGAATGAAGGTGTGTTTTGATACCTTTGATACCCGTTTTGTCACTCCCGGTGATGATGATATCATCCACATACACAAGGACAACAACAATTCCATCCTTACCTTGTAGTGTGAAGAGGGTGTGGTCTGCCTCAGACTTCCTAAATCCATGGTCACGTAAGGTTTGACTCAACTTATGATACCAAGCTCTAGGAGATTGTTTAAGACCATAGATAGCTTTCCGAAGCCTTAAGACATTTCCTGGTGCCACAATGTGCTCCAATCCCGGTGGAGGATGCATGTATACCTCATCCTCCAGTTCTCCTTGTAGGAATGCATTCTTGACATCCATCTGCCACAATTCCCAATCAAGATTAATAGCTAAAGACAACACTACACGTACCGTATGGAGTTTGGCAACCGGAGCAAATGTGTCGTGGTAGTCTTCTCCATAGGTTTGAGTAAACCCCCTCGCTACAAGTCTTGATTTGTGGCGTTCAATTTCTCCATTACTTTTGTATTTGATGGTGAAAAGCCATCTTGACGTTACAGCCTTCTTCCCTTTTGGAAGTTCAGATTCGTCCCAAGTGTGATTCCTCTCCATTGCTCCATGTTCATTATCCACAGCATCTCTCCAAACCTTGTGCTCCTTGGCTTCTTCATAGGTATTAGGGATGAAGTGTTGATCAATCTTGCTGGTAAAAGCTTGATGAGCTATTGGAACGTGGGCTAAGGTGCACATAACTTGTGTTGGATGAGCTACTGCCTTGTTGTTATAGTACACACGTGTGTTAACCCAATTGGATGGATTCTTCCTCACTCTTGTGCTACGCCTTAGAAGTTGGTTTGGTGGTTCATTAGCACTTGATTCTGCCTCTGCATGGTTTTCTCCCAAGGGTGCTGACTCCTCCTCATTTATCGGAACACTGTTTGAGTCCTCCTCATATTGGTTTATAGTCACATGGTTATCAACACTCGGGTTATTGTTGGCAAGTGTACTTGGACCATCATCAGTCATATGGTGGATTCGACCGTCAACAGATGAGTGATGTTGTCGAGGCGTGGCATCATGGAATGTGGATTGAGGAGGATTGGCAGCCACCACTCCAATCTTCTCCAAAATGTTTCGCAAGGAAGTGGCACGACTTGAGGGACCTGATTGAGCATTTTCAGATAGTCCTTGTAACTCTGACCAATTCTTTACGTCATAGTACCCCTTTGTCTCTATAAACTTCACATCCCGAGATACAAGCACCCTCCTCGTCTCTGGGATGTAACACTTATATCCTTTTTGGGTTGTCGAGTATCCAACAAACACTCCTTTAGTACTTTTAGCCTCTAACTTGTTTCTTTGATCTCCTGGTACCAAAACAAAGCCAACACAACCAAACACACGTAAATGATTAATTGATGGTTTTGTTTGAGTTAGTACCTCAAATGGAGAGACATCCTTTAACACTTTGGTAGGAAGTCGATTAATCACGTAACAAGCTGTCATAACCGCATCACTCCAAAAACGTTTTGGGACATTAGTGTGGAACATCATGGCTCTAGCAACCTCCATAAGGTGTCTATTCTTCCTTTCAGCCACACCATTTTGTTGAGGGGTGTACGGGCAGCTTGTTTGATGCATTATTCCGAGTTTGGCTACAAGTTGTTTGAATGAGTTGCTTGTGTATTCACCTCCATTATCTGTTCTTATGATTTTAATCTTTGCATTATAATGGTTAGTCACATAGGTTTGGAAATTGGTAAAAGCCTCTAGCACCCTATCTTTTGAAGGTAACAAAGTTAACCAAGTGTACTTGGATTTCTCATCTATAAAGGTGACAAAATACTTATGGTTTTCTCTAGACTCACAAGGAGAAGACCACACATCTGAGTGAATTAATTCTTTTTTTTTTTTTTTTTTTTTTTTTTTTTTTTTTTTTTTTTTTTTTTTTTTTTTTTTTTTTTTTTTTTTTTTTTTTTTTTTTTATTTTAAAGGAAATACTAGGCAATAACAATCCTAAAGCACGTGAATGAGGATGACCAAGTCTAGCATGCCATAAAACATTCTCATCATTACTACAAGAACTAGATAAGCAAGATAAAGGTAAAGATAAATTCGGATCTTTCTCCACATCTTCAAGGAGATATAATCCATTTTTGGTGACACCTTCTCCAAGGACTTTGCCACTCTTAATATCCTGAAAACAAACTTTGTTAGGCTCAAATATAGCTCTACAATTAAGATCACTAACAGTCTTGCTTACACTCAACA
>JAKUCM010006987.1:0-14163 GCA_023374145.1 Lepidium sativum | reverse complement strand
TTATTGCTGCAATTATTTTATGTTGAAATTGTATGGATATCTTGGCTTTTCTTTTAAAATCCGCCATTTTGCTTTCAAAACACCAAACGTTCGTTCAATAACTGATTGCAAAGACGAATGTTGTTTATTAAACAATTCTCTTTGGGTACTAGGTGTTCTACCTCCATTATATTCACCAGGGTTATATCTTAGGCCTCGTTATGGAGTAAGAAATCTAGGTCGAAGAGCATAACCAATATCTTCCAAATAATATTTTCCATTGGATGGAGTTTGAAATTGATGATTCCCTTCCATTTCCAGCATTAGGACCTTTGCATTATGAGTTGATCCCATAATACCAAAATATGCACATTTAAACAACATATTTAAATTGTATATTGCTAAAATATTTGTCGCATTTTCTGTTCCAAAATTTTTGAGTTTCTTCATGTAACAGTAACTAGAACATGTGTTCCATCTATTGCACAAATCGAGTTTGATATTTTAACTCTCAATCTATTATAAAATCTCATTCACCACAAATATTCATTTTTCAAATTTGTAGTTTTTCTTTTAGAGTTTTTAAATATATTTTTTTGACTTTTTACCATGTCAACCATGAAATTTTTATCTACTCTATTTGTTTTTATAAGTGAAATCAATCCAGTATAAGATCATTACAAAGTTAGAGTTAAAATTATGAGACTATAAAGATCATTTCAACCAATTAAGATGGTTTTGGTGGGCAGTATTATGTTTTTGTTTGTAACTATGTATCAATTATTTATAGAAAAAAATAAATTCATGTTATATAAATTAAAATATAAAACAATTATTGTATACAAAGATATATTAGCAAAAATCTTACTTTAAACATTATTTCTCCTGTGTTTAATATTTATAATAATATGTGAAATAGTACAATATTTGTCTATGTTAGACTCATATGCTTATAAAAATAAGATCAACAAAGATGTTTAAAGAAAATATAAATTCATATGTTAATGAATTTGAATATCTTTTTTGGTCGAAGAAAATAAAAAACTAGTGACCAAATTTATTGTTGATTGCCAATAGATTACACCAATAATATTTTCACTGCCTGAAAAATTTTCTATAACATAATCATATGTACAATATGATTTGTTAAATGTGAGGTTAATGAAAGCAATTATTATTTTATTTAAAATTGATGATATTGTATTTTATGCTTAGAAATTTTTTGTAATGAATTTTGCACACATCAAATTGATTTTATCTGAAGATTTTTTTTGTCTAATATCGATTATTAATAATAGACTAGTAGTAGATTACTAATGGAGAAGATAATAAATTTGAAAATCAATTAAATTAAAAATATTTATTTCCGCACGCATATGTGGGAAAGTCAAGTAGTTGAGTTTATTAGATCTCGATGTCAGTATATAGAATATGTGTTATGTATATGTTTTAAATCCTAATTGCACTCTCAAATCATCGATTTATCAAACTTCAAAGCCACTTTCTTTTATTAGTTGTATCATAAACTATTTAGTTTCTCAACCATGAGTTCTTTGAAAAAAAAAAAATTCTCTTACAATTATCATTTGCCCGGATGATAATAATAAAGAAACGTTTCGTTTTAAGAAGAACAAACTTTCACCAATTGTTATGGTACCATTATATATTGTCAAAAATGAGTATCAATATAGAGATGAAATTTGTTCCATTATTTGGTGAAACAAAGAAACAAAAGGTTATGGTTGTGATTTGACCAGTTAGATTCAAGATCAGCCATACTACGACTTTTTAGCTTATTTAATTAGGTTTTTAATATTTTTAGAGACACACTTTTCATATCTTTCATAGTCTGACTCGTACTATTATTCTTGTAAGCTTTTGGGAGAAAATTTCATCCTTTATATTACCTTTTTGATTATTGCTTTGCAATTCAATTATCTTTTCTATGATATCTTTTGTTTTGTTTACTTTGATTATGTATGAGTACTTTCATAATCATGTATAGGCTTTTCTAGGGAATTAAAGATCCAATGAATTAGGAACAATTAGGTGTTGCTCTTAAGTGTTATCCACCTATTGTTGAGTTTAAATGTAGGTTAGCTTAATCATGTAGCTTATGATTATAGGTTATTTAACTCACACAAAATGCTTGTTAAATGCATGAAATAGCTTGAATGGGAAATTAGTCATTAACCAGTAAAAAACTTATGTTAAGGATATGTGTGGACTTATCAGAGCAATTCGTTAATGCATGTTTAAATCTCAAGGATCAAACAAAAATTTATGATTCTAGGTTACTATACCTATATATAGTAGTCGACGTCATGACAATGAGTTTGATATATTTTCTATGTTTGTGTCAAAAACTGGTTGTATTTGTGTCCTGAATAGTTTTCTAATTTGATTCCATTTTTTTGTGAATTCTTCATGCATGATGTTTTTTTTATTGATTTTCATAAATGAAGTATAGACGATGACATTCTATGCACCACCACCCTTATTGTAAAGCTGATTAAACCTTCATGCATGTAAGAAAGAGAAACTCACCTCTGTGCATTAATGGCGGAGATTCACAACACTAAACCTGGTAGAGAATTCGATAAGGTTGATGTTACGTTTTTGCTAATAACCAATTAAATACAACAAATGCAAACAACTATCATTGAAAGAATTTGAGATTCCAACCCAAGAGAATTTAAAATCAACGCAATAGGATTATGAGAATTAAGATCTAAGCTAAAACAATAGATGAGGTGATTGAGATAAAAGACTACCAAAACTAAAAGAAGAAAACTCAAATCAAAGATAGAAAAAACATAATGGAAATGACAAGCACACTAAGCAAAGAACAAAATACAAACTAGCTAGCAATAGGTTTATGGCAAGGCAATTTATTAATGAGAATGACAATCAAATCAAGATGAATAACTCTTTAAGAAATATCCTAGGGCATGAGACACAATGAACAATGATGGAACATCCCACTCTCATGGCAAGGAACCCTATCTTAAACTAAGAACCAAGCTAAACTCTCCTATCAACTCAAAGCCTAAGAAGCATTAAAAAACTAGCTCACTAAGACCACTAATCCCCAATGAATCATTTTTTGAAGGCTATGGAAGAAAAGCCCACAAAAGAGTTTTTTCGGGAATTTCATCAAACACCCTTTCGGGCGATAATCTTCCTAGCATCTAAATTCAAATGGCCAGCTCAAATCTAACATTAAGAACACTCTAAGTGAAAGAATCAATAAATCTATCAACTTAAACACAAGATTCAATTATTAATCACAAGGATCTACCCAACCAACAACCCATCACATCACTACTCTATCATTCCAAATGAAGAACAATGCAAGACAAATGAAATAATTAAAAACATAAAAATAATTAAAGATAAGAAGATAATGGAAATCAAAAATTTAATAATGGGTGAAGATGATCATCTTTCCGTTGGGTCTCCAACAATTCTCTCTCTCTATAAAGAAAAGCACTAAAAACTTAAGAAACATTATTCTAGATCAAAAAAATTCTAAGAAGTGGCTGTCTTGTTTCTCTTATGCCTCTAGTATTTATAG
The DNA here is from genome assembly GCA_023374145.1 of Lepidium sativum. NCBI lineage: Eukaryota > Viridiplantae > Streptophyta > Magnoliopsida > Brassicales > Brassicaceae > Lepidium > Lepidium sativum. The sequence goes on along the minus strand of JAKUCM010006987.1, from coordinate 10,607 downwards.
ACTTAAAATTAGAGCAAAATGGATCCGGGTCGGTCCATGAAAAACTAGGACAGGTACCACAAAATAAATTTTTGTGTTTCTGAGGTGGACAGCCCCATGTCGACCTAAAAGTCTATCATGTGCACATCCTGGAGTTGTGATTCATGGTTTGTCCAATTGAGCTACCAAAGTCGACCTATAGGTCGAGTAAGATGCATCCACAGAGGCTTCTCGTGTGTTCGATTAATTGGGCTTCAAGGGTCGACTTGGAGATCGACCTTTTGATCATTCAGGGTGAGTCCATGCATCCCTAACATGTCGAGGTGGCTGAGTCGAGCTAGTTGTCGATGCTCGATGCACCCAAGAGCTTCAATGTAATCTTCATAGTAGACTGACATATGTTAAGTAAAAACATCGTATCTTTCTAACCGTTTGTCCAAATGCCTTTATTAGATTCTTAAATCGATCTGGTTTAGGATTAGATATGGTTTTATGTAATTAGGTTCGGTTATTGGTTATCTCTAGACAGGTTATGTTATTAGATCAAACCAGTCTCTTTTAAACACTTCTTCTTTTGTAACAATCTTCCCTGTAATGGGAGTTTTCTCTATAATGGAAGATTTCTTTCAAATCCAAATCGGTTCATCTTCTAATATGGTATTAGAGCGTTGAACCTCACTTCAAGTCTCGATCTTCTTCTGCTTCTCCCTATCTTGTTGTTTTCTTTGGTTAATCCACCGAAGATTCTCAGTTTCTCTTATTTTTGCCGATCATTCCATCGCTTCCCTTCAAGCAACAATTTTCTGTCTCGAAATGTTGTGTTTTATGAGAACATTTTTCCTAATAAAACTAAATCTAGTCCATCTAATGACTTGTCTTCTTTCTTTTGTTTAGATCTTGAAAGCACCTCAACTGATGAAGATGCAACTAACAAGTCGACTTCAGAAGCTGCTTTTCAGCAAATAATGCGAGATAATGCTGATTCAGAAATTGCTGATTCAAATAAAATAGAAGATGTTCCTCCAGATCTATAGCGGATCTCTCATCCAATTCTCCTCATTCTCAAACCAAAAGAAAACCAAAACTTTCTAGTCGTCTTGATAATTATTATGTCAATGTCATAGAAACTGACTTACCATTTCCTCTTTCAGCTTATCTATCCTATGACCACTTTTCAGATGAATACATCAAGTATATATGCTCCGTAATGGGGCTTGGAAAACCAAAAACCTTTGCACAAGCAAAGAAGTTTGATGAGTGATTAACAACAATGAATGAGGTGCTTAAGGAACTTGAAGAATGAGGAACATGGACAATTGTGTGCTTCCTCCAAACAACCTTCCCTCTCTCTCTTTTGTAACAACCTTCCCTCTAATGGGAGTTTTCTCTCTAATGTAAGATTTCCTCTCATTCCAAATTGGTTCACCCAAGGAGGAATCTCGTGTGTCCAATCGAGATCCCAAAGTTGACATAAAGGTCAAGTAAGCTGCATCTAGAGAGCCTTCTCGTGTGTTTGATTAATCGGCTTTCAAGGGTCGACTTAGAGATAAAATTTTTGATCATTCAGAGTGACTCTATGCGTCCTTGAAATGTCAAGGTGGTTGAGTTGAGCTAGGGATTGATGGTCGTTGCACCCGAGAGCTCCAATGTAGTCTTCACAACAGAATGACATATGTTAAGTAAAACCATCTATCTTTCTAGCCGCTTGTCCAAATGACTTCAAACCATCGCCAAATGAAAGTTGACTCTTTTTCAATCTTGTGTCAAAAATTCATTTAATTAAGTTCAATGGAAGGCCTTCATGCATCACCATCTGCCAGCGACCATCAACCTTGGTCATCAGACAAGTGGTTGACCCAAGGCTAAAAATCTTCATTCTGCACTCCTATGGATCCATTCAAATATGCATGAATATTATTCATAAATGATGAGAAAATCATCAAAACATGAATGAAATTCTATACAAATATGAGGCATATCAACTCCCACGGACTTGCCTTTTGGTTGTCCCCAAGCAAACAAACAACAAAAACAAAGAAGAGGTTGGGAGTGGGAACTCAAAGCCAAAGTTAGCATGATCTAATGTTAACTTCAATGTTAACTTCAATGTCTAGGATGAAAAGCTAGCAAGTCTCCTAAAAAACTTTAGTCTTACTCATCACAACTCAATTCAAATTCAACCTCAACCTACACAAGCATTCAAATCCTTTATTCCTTTTAACATTCATTAAATTGTAACCATGAATTGTGCTATGCACATTCAATGAACTCATTTGGTTAAGGGAAATGTTAAAAGATAAAAGTGATCTCTTCTCATATAGGTTATCAATATGTTCAATGCAAGGATCTCTATGAATAAAATGAGCTTTAGAAGAATGCTAAAGGTTCAAGCCAATATATGCATACAGAGATAGAATCCTATCCACCCAAATACCCATAATCAAACATAACCTGAAGCTACATCCACTACAAGAAAACTGGACAATTGCGATGAAAGAAAACTTTGGGCGTTGCAATTAGCGAGTTTAGATAGCCTTGCGAAGCCGACTAAAACGTCGATATTCGTTAGTCGCAAGCAAAAAAATCGCAAAGGTGTCACAAAGGCTGCAACGTACAATGATATCGCAAAGCCAATGCTAATAAATGTGCCGCAGAAGAGAAGGATTAGTTAGTCTTGCGAAATCGCACCCTGCGATGTTTCTGCAACGTCAAGTAATGTGATGTTGGTGAGAGGCGCCTCTCTATGATGCCTCTGTGACGTATAGTCTTGCGACAGCTTTGCGATTCAGCCATATCGATTCGTCTGCGACATCCACATATGCGATGTTACTGCGACAATGATTTCTACAAGGCTTGGCGAGTTTGATGTCTGCGACGTATTATTATTTTTTCAATAATTCAATATAATTTAAAACAAAAAATTTTAAAAACAACAAAAACGAAAAATAATTAAAATGAACTAAAATAAAATATAAGTCAAATAAAATATAACAAAAATTAAAAATGTTTTCAAAAATATTTAAAAAGTCTAAAAATCGTTAGATTGGTCCAAGTTGACCGACCCGGAATTCGCATCTTCAGCGTTTATTTTCGCAAACACATCAACTAACTATAAGTCTTTCTTTACCATGATAGACCACAATCGATCATATGCCGATATTTTTTTCTTTGCCATAGCTAGCTTAGTGTTCGTCCGATCTAACTCTTGTGTCTGATGATATACATGGTACCTCAGATCGTTATAAGCTCTAATGGATTAAAAAAATCTTTGCGGCGATATACACTGCTTAATCCTCGATCCTACTGAAACTCCTTTTTTACAGTGAGTGATCCAAAAAATAATATATTTAAACATTAGACAAATTAATATACACTAAAAATAAAAGAATGAATTTATAACAACCTTATTTTTGCAAATATTTGGTTCTGGTGCAGTGGATAATCCACCAGAAGAAGAGCTCTCTCATCACTGCAATATTGAGTCTGTTCCAACAACTTTGCAGTATCATCATTGTAGAGCTTCTCTGATTTTTTGTCCACAAAAACCTCATCCTTGTTCTTTTGGTCAGGTACTGAGTGTTGAGAATATCAGAGTGAGTATCCCCTGATTCCTCTTTCTGGAAATATTGTAAAACATATATTATATGAATAAAATGTTATGTAATTTATATAAAATTTTGGAATAAATTAATTTAGAAATACTTATCTATTTGCGGGCTCAGGTTTTAAACGAAGTCTGGCCCAAGCAATGCTTATATAGAGCACTGCCATCGGGATCAGATAATCGAGCTGCCCGACAGCTAGCTCTCTTCTTCTGCAACTTCAAATATTCCTAATACCGAGTCAGACCTTCCGAGACTGATTCTTTGAACCCATGGGGCATAGCTTTGTTTCCCTTGTTCTTCCATTTACCCTTCCAACGTCCAACTTGATCACTCATTTGTGTCCTCAAAACCACCTCAATGAGCTGTGATAGAATACTCCCAGTGGACACGTTGGTACAAAAAAAGTTAATATGTTACTATTATAATATCTTCAAAAAAACATTTAAGAAAAAAAGAAAATTAATCAAACATTCTGAACCATCTATCGATGATGTGGAGGGACGTCTAAGTAAAATTGGCATTCGGTTCTTGGAAATCTTGTCATCATCGAACCTACATATTTTAAATACAACAAACACTTGAAAATTGATAGTATTTAGATATATAAATTTAACAAATAGAAGTTTAAAAACATACCACAACATTCGCAAGGAAGGTTCGGATAGAGATTTGGAAGATATTTGAGGACGAGATGAGAGAGAAAATCCTCGATACTCATCCTGGCAGCAGCCTCTGGTGTCAAGGCCTAGTAAGATCCGAGAGGTGCATGAGCAGTATTTGCTATTAGGGAAAACCCCGGTTGAGTGCTGAAACTAGCACCCGGTGTTGGAGGAACTGATCTCGTATTTGAGCTAGGAGTCAATGGACCGGTTTCACTAGCCATAGAAAGATATCTGGTATACAGATTATGACCCCCACACATCTGACGTAATAAAAAATTTAAATAGAATTTTAGAAATTCAACAATTGTTTTATAAATTACTAAAACGTATTATAATTTCAAAAAAACGTTTTATAAATCTAAAAATAATTTAGAAATCCAAAAAATGATATGTAAATCTAAAAGTTCTTGTATGTATAAAAAATTTATAAATCCTAAAAACGTTGTACAAATCCTTAAATAATTTATAAAATGATTTATAAATTTGGAAAATGTATTATAAAGTCAAAGAACCTTTTAAAAATTTGGAAACGTTTTATAAATTCAAAAAGATATTATAAATCCAGATAATGTTTTACAAATCATAAAATAATTTATTAATCCTAAAACATTTTATAAATTTCAAAAACGTTTTACACATCCCAAAATGTTTTTGAAATCATATAACCAATTTCAAAATCCAAAAAAACATTTTATAAAATAAAAAATGTTTTGTAAATTCAAAAAAAAATTATAAATCATAAAAAAATTATAAATGATAAAATCGTTTTAAAAATACTTAAAATGTTTTGTAATTCCTAAAAATGTTTTATAAATATGAAAAACGTTTTACAAATATAAAAAACGTTTTATAAAACAAAAAACCTTTTACAAATCTTTAAAAACGTTTTATAAATCAAAAAACGTTTTATACAACCAAAAAACATTTCATAAATTTTTAAAATGTTATAAGAATTATAAAATCGTATTAAAAGCCTAAATGCGTTTTGATAAATCTTAAAATTGTTTTGTAAATCCTAAAGTCTTATATCTAACAAATTCAATCATGAGTCTAATAAATTCAATCAAAGATATAACAAATTCAATTCTAAGTCTAACATATTCAAACCCTAAATTCAAATCTTAAATCTAAGAAACTAAAATTGGAGACGTATATTGAGAGGAGGAGTGGAGGGGATGGAGTGTTGCCAAAGGAGATGGTCGCTGGTGAAGATTTGAGGACGCCGGAGAAAGCTTCGTCAGAAAACATGGAGGAATAGGGAAGAAGATGAGATGAGGGTAGAGAGATTAGATGAGAGAAGAGGGATGAGGGGAACAGAAACATACCACGGAGAGGCAGCAGCGGAGGCAAAAGTGCAGACAATGACGACCGGCGGTGGACGAGTTGTTCTCGGTGGCAGAGGCCAGTTGGGGCGATAGAAACAGAGGATGATGTGAAAAGTTTTGGGAAAAAAAAAGAGGAGAAAGAGAAATGGCGCAAAGGTAATAAGGATACGAGAATCGCAAGGATGTCGCAGGTTTGGAGCCTGCGACATTTCGGCAACGTCTTGGCCAAAAGGTCGCAGGGACGTCGTATACTTTCGACATCCTTGCAATGTTGTTGGTGCAGACATCACAGAGACGTCGCAGACTCCAATTTTCTAAGAAATTCTTAAAAATCTTAAGTATACAGAGTATAAGTTCGGGGATTATCCCAAGAACTTCAATTGTATTACATACGATTGAGGATAGATGATTGATGTATCACTGGTTTGCATGGATCTTCACTTGCAACTGTCTATATATCTGTTAAAGTTGGTTTCACCTGGCACGTGAATTCCGAAATGTGCAGTTGATTTATTGGAACCATGTTTGTATGTATGAAAAGTGTATCCACAAGTGAAATACATTGGAGATGTTACGATTCTTGCAATTGCGTCATCAACAATCTCATGCAACCATAATAGCATAAGTTTGCATGAACACCCATTTTTCACCTACAAACATTATATATATAAAAATTATATAGGTTATAATTTTATTTCGAAAATTACATATAGTTAATATATAATCTTACATACATAGTAATTTAACTGTCGAGCAAAATCTCGTTCTTTGTACATGTCATACTATGTTTCTGGCAAACTAGGGAAGACTTCTCGTATTTGTTTGTCAAATTAACTGCAAATAAAGTATATTGATTATAATAAGAATATGTGTGTAAATAAATGAATGAATAAATTGATATATATACCTTTCAAAAGTCCCTACATCTTCACAGTTTCGCAATATATAATTGTGAGCTGCACGATAATATGTGTGATTTTCCCAATACTCTTTCTTTAATTTTCCATTAAGCCTTCCGACTTGACTGAAGATATCAAGAACCACAATGGCATATGGTGGTGCAACCCCTCTATCTTCATATCGTCCTACTTGGGTTTATTTTGTTTTGACAGTTGGACCAAAGTAATATGATGTGAAATGAGAAGTTTCCTCCATCAGACTTCCTGCAACTATCGGTTCTTCCACTTTTGCTTGATCTTTTACCTTTCTTTTTAGATGACCCATGAGCTACTTCATGTGGCAGGTAGTTTGGAAGATGTTCCATCACGCCAAAAAATGCATGAGGAAAGATTATTTCCAAGTTACATAGCAATACTGGAATGGTAGCGTTCGTGTACATAGATCTATGAAAAATGCTCTGATCCCTATAAAAGTTGATATTTACAATATAATTAAACCAGTTTTTAATTAATTTAATAAAAAAATAAATATTTACCGGCAATTGATTCATGAACAGTAGCCAGTACAAGCTCAATTAATGCAAAAAGAATCAGTTTTGCATGAATACATGGCAATCATGCAATTCGGGCCTTGCACATATTTCAACTAAGTTCAACCTTGTTTTGAAATTATCTTTACTTTTTCCCTGCACATTTTAATTCATGTTCATAGTGTTATAAGAAAATGTATTGATTTGCATCAGATCAAGATTGTCGTAGTAAGAGATCTTTCCAATATGGGAGTTTCCAAAAGATACTCTTTTTGTGTCAATTGTGAAAATCACCATATCTGATAGGTTTGTTTCCTGGATAGTGCCAATCGCCCCACATTTACATGTTTCTTGAGCTCCATACTGATCAATTTGCTCTAACATATCACCACATGACATGTGTGTTGGGAGAGGAACACACACAACCTTGTTCTTCTTGAACAATTTCTTGTTCCTCCGGTATGGATGATGCATGGAGATAAATCGACGAAGACAATCAAACCAACATGACTTTTTACAATGTTTTAGTTGAAATGCATCAAATCAACCAATGCAATACGGACAAGATAACCTTCCATGTGTCGTTCATCCAAATAACATTACATATGCGAGAAGTTACTTATTGTCGACAATAAAAGTGGACGCATCTTGAAATTTTGCTGGTGCGAGTAATCAAATGTGTGAATACCTTTATACCATAAATGTTTCAGCTCGTGAATTAGATGTTGCATAAAAACACAAGGGAACACTTAGGTAGACTAGGACATGACACTAGAATACTCATGAACAAAAATCGGCTCTGCATGCACATATTTGGTGGAAGATTACATAGTGTAAATATGACAGGCCATAGAGAATATTGTCTCCCCGACAAAGCAAATAGGCTAAATCCCATCAGTGCATAAGCCAAGATAAACATTCCTAAACTCTTTAGCAAGTCAGAATTTACCGTTTGAAAATGTTTTCAAGCCTTTGCATCTGAAGGGTGTGTGACTACGACATCGTTTACTATATGTTCTGCATGCCATCTCATTGTCGAAGTGTCTTTTCTGATTGATATAATCGTTTCAATCTATCAGTGATTGGAAAATACCACATTCGTTTGTATGGGACATGCATCCTTCCACATGTTGTTTGGTATCTTGGCTTCCCACAAAATCGACATTCATGCAACTTATCATCTTCTTTCCAAAAAATCATGCAATTGTCAATACAAACATCAATTGTTATTGATGGTAATCCAAGACGCACAACTACCTTCTGCATTTCATAATAACTCCCAACAAAATTATTATCTTCTCGCAAATACTCTTTAAGCACATCAGCAAATTGATTAATACGTCTCTCAGTTATGTTTCCTTCACTTATAATAGACATCAACATAGATTATAATGACAGTTTAGATAGACCTTCCCTACATCCCTTATAGATAGGTTGATTTGTAGCATCTTGCATATCATAAAATTGTTTTGCTTTGGCGTTAGGTTCTTCAATAATATTTTCAACGACAACGAGAATATTACCATGATATGCATCTGTAACCATATCGTGATACATAATTCCTTGTAGATGATCATAGTTTTGAAACATATTTCCGCCATAATTATAACTAGCATTATCATGACTAGGTCGATCAACAACATCAACACTCGTACTACTACTTCCAGTACCCAAACGGTATCCTTTCCTATAGGAGTAAATCCTCTATTATATACATTTCTTTTCACCATCTCGATATTCAAATATTTCTTGTCTCCGCACTTTATACACGGACAAAAAATGTTACTCTCATTCGGAGTAACATTTATGATTGCTTGCAGCCCATCTCGAAACTCCTTCGTCACTTCTTCGGTCTGTATATCTCTTCGATTATACATTCATCATTGTAAAGGGAACACTTCATGTTCCGACAACATTTCTTTTCCCTCTGAAAAACTTTTTTTTAAGAAATCTATTATTTCTATAAGAAAATCCTAAATTTCTTTTCCCTCTCTTTTTACTCTCTCTTAAAGTTTGTGATTTGTGGTCAAAAGTCAAACTTATGGGAGGTTATTTATAGTGAAAAGGATAAAGTATGCTATGTAATTTGTGATGTCGTTTCTAAACATTGCAAAACCATCGTAAGGATGTTACAGGTAAGAAGCCTCTCGCAACACCATCGCATACGTGCTACGCGATAGCGAGGCGTTGTCTGACGTATCAAGCGTGTTGCATAGACATCGCAACGATGTCTCAATCTTGTGACGTCATTTTTTCCATTGCGTCTTTGCGACATCTTTGCATCGCCTGTATATTTGTAGCAAGCGTATCGCAACTACGTAGCAATTTTGCGATAGCCTTTTAGCATTGCAAATTTCCGTCGCAGTTTCTCACTTTCAATTTCTTTAATCTTGTTGGAACAAATCACAACTCAATTGCTGCAGTCATTCTTATCCTAAGGAGAGGGTTTTCAACACATATATAAAATCTAGCGGGTTTGGCTTCCTTTACTCTATGGTTCAACTTCCTTTTGTTTCCTTTTTATTCATTTCTCTTCATTCCCATGATCCACTAAACCATTTCATTACTCCAAAATCCTTTACTACACCCTTTTACTTTCACTTTACATACGCTTTATCTCCTATTCTTTACTTTGAACACTTTTTTCCTTTCAATCCCTTAATTCCAACCTTAAGCTCAATAAACATATACACTCTCACCCAAGGTCAACTTCCCACCTAGTCCTATCCGGTTCAAAAAGAGTGAATCCGGAACTTATAGTTCTACTAAGCTAATTCCAAAAATAAGACTTAAAAGCACACACGAATAATGATGGCTTGAAAGAAGGTAAAGCTATGGGTGTGGAAAACAATCCATTCAATGAATTGGCTACTTGGACCACAACGAGTGGTATAATGATGAAAGGTTTCCAAGTAAGTATATGTAAATCCATGAGTTTAAATGAAATACATAGCATGATAATTGCATGTCAAAATTAGGTTCAAATAGATAAGGAATGGCACCAAAACAAAGTACCCTAAAATCAAGAATTCCAAGCATGGATCAATTTTACCTTTCAACAAGCAATTTATGCATCAAAAAACTAGTAACTTGGGCATTGAACCCAGCAAATGGATCGTCAAGCTTATAAAGGCAATAATACTTTTGTTCCCAATGAATGTCCTATATGCTTCTAAAGAATCAATCCTAAGTGATTTGAAAATGCAACTATATTGTTATGTTCAAATATGTACATGCAAGACTCAAGAAAATAGAAACATAACAACTCAATTCCAGCTCAAATCTAGCATTAAGAATACTCTAGGTGAATGAATCAATAAATCTATTAAACTAAACACAGATTCAATTATCAAACTCTACTCTATCATTCCAAACAACAACCTATCACATCACTACTCTATTATTCCAAATGAAGACCAAAGCAAGCAAAATGAAATAATTAAAAACATAAAGATAATTAAAGATGAGAAGGAAAAGGAAATCACAAACTTAATAATGGGTGAAAGATGATCCTACGATCATCTTCCCCTTGGGTCTCCAACATGAATATGATTCTTAAATGATGAGAAAATGATCAAAACATGAAGAATTTATATACAAATATGAT
>JAKUCM010006986.1:0-20453 GCA_023374145.1 Lepidium sativum | reverse complement strand
CGCAAATAATTATTGTCCAATATTTAGGACAACTTATCTTTAATTATTATCATTCCAAATAATAATAATATTATCTTTTTCTGATTCACATACCTTTCATACCAGAAATACAACACAAATTACAAAATTTAATAAGTTACCCAACAATTAAACTACACATAAATGTTTCTAAACCAAAAACTGGGCGTAGTCCAGTCAATCCCCTAGTATAACCAAAAATAGTGTTTCAGCCCCAATTGATGTGATGAATTCAATTAAGAGTGAATTAACTCAATAATCATTTAGTTTATAGTAATTAGGTCAATAGCTAATATAATTTTAATTAAATGTATAACACCTACTCTTAACCAAGATAATGAAAATATAGCCTTTATCTACACTAACAGATGCTTGAACGAAATGAAATATGAGTAATTTATTGAGCGAATATTGATGAAAAACTGAGTTGAATTTTTCTTTCTCTTATAAGGTGGTTAAATTCCTAGCAAATAAATAGGTAAGAGGTATATTTAGCATGTACGTGTATAAATTATAGATGTGTTCGAGTTAGCAGGTAAAGTGTAAATAATGTATTATGCATGTGCATTATATCTGATGTTGTGGTTTTAGCAGATAAATATATTTATATGCTAAAAATACATTAGAAATTGTTGGTAACATATGTTCTAATGCAGTGGATCAGTTCTGCACCATCTGTTGTATGTTAGCATTCTAATTATCTTCAAATAAGTTCTTTTGTTTGTTTCTTTCTGCATGTAAAATGCAAAATTTAGAGAATAAAAAATACAATAAAGAAGTAAAAATGGTTTATGTTTGCTATAATGAGCATGTGTGTCAAAAGAATTGGGTCAAATTACATATGTTTCGTAGGGACTATTTGATCCAATTTAGAGTAAACAAATAACTATAAAAATAGAAGGTGATAGATAGCTAATTAAGAAAATAAAATGGTTATTTAGCCAAATTATTATTCAAGTAAGTATATCACGCAAATTTGCAATAGAATTGGGTTCATATAGTAAAACTAACTCTTCTAAGTCTTTTCCTTAATAAGGTTAGTCAATGTTTATATTTATATAGTTTAACACCAATCTTGTTGTAACTTAGATAAGATAGTATCTTCTTTTTTTGGGATAAATGATAAGATTGTATCTTACATTATCGTTTCGTTAAACACCATACAAAAATGTATTTATAGTATTAAACAAGTAACTTTTACAAGCTGTTCGTTATAAAATTCTTACAAATTTTGTTTTAATTTTTAGCTTTTTGTAACCAAAATTGTCTTTTGACTTAAATTTACTGTAATGATAGAAGTTTTAAACTAAATACACCCAAACAACATAACAAAATTCAGAAAGTACATTAATAAACGGAACTAGGCCTGCGATTTTGAGCAGTTTGGTTTGAGATAGTTCGGATATCGAATATTTATAGAATTTTCAAATTGTACCAAAAATAACTGAACTATAATATAAGATCAGTTCAGATAATAGTTATTTCAGAAAAAAAAAAATTCCGAATAAACCCAATTTTTGTATAAAGAAAATTTTAATAATATTGGTCCATTATGGTCCAATAACGTCAGTGGACTACAAATTTTAAAGAAAATAAAATATAGTGAGCATAATAAAGACATCCCCGAATAGGAAAACTCTAGAATATAATGTCTTCCGCTGTTTGACAACTCCTCAAAAACTTCGACGGTCAGATTTTCGGTGAACGTAGAAGAAATCTTCGTTTTGAATTGTAGCAAACCTACTTTTTGATCTCAGAACATCTTCTAGTTTAGTATAAAAGAAGGAGAAAAAAGGAAGAAGAAAGTGACGAAGTCGAAGAAGAAGTCGTTGTAACAAATGGTCGAGGAAGAATCGAAGAAGAAGAAGATCAAGGAAGAAAAGCGCAGAAGAAGAACAAGATCGAAATAATTCAGAGATGTGAAGAAATGAAGAGTAGTCTTCAAAAATTAGGATCAGTAATTATTAATTTCAGTACTGAATGGTTATGGTGTCTGAACCGGAATAAAATCGGATATAAAGATAAGGGCTAGACGGAATAAACACGGACCATAAATGAAACAAACAGGGAAACAAATACAAGACAATTAATTAATGATTAAGGTAATAGAAAATTCAATGAATTAGAAAGCCATTCACGTGCTATAAAACTCTCACAAATCTTTCCCACTTCTACCATTTGATTTTTGAAACTTTACGGCTTACACAAGGTAAAAAACTTCCTTTTCTTTTAACATCAGACAAAGAGTTCATTTTTATTTTATTTTACAGAGAGAAAAGGAAGAGAGACAAACCACGATCTGCCATAGCTGTAGAGATCCCCACCAAGAAAAGAGATCCTTAATCATGCCTCCAGGTTCTAAGAAAAGAAAAGCTGCTAAGAAAAAGCAGGAACAAACATCTTCTACTCAAACCAATAATCTCAAATCCAACAACCATGGTGAATACTTTCACAGCCTATCCTTCCACTATTTTTTTTGTTTCAATAATTCAATCTCACACACGTTTAGGCTACCTTTTTCTTATTGCTTAAATTTGGCTCTTTGTTCCTTCTATTCTTCTCTATGTAGATTCTTCAAATTTTGGATTTTTATTTTGTTGTGAGCTCATTGATTTAAACAAATGGGTATTTTTTAACTTCTTTGTTTTGATTGGGGTTTTAGGCGAAAAGAAATTAGGGATTCCAATCTGTAAAATCTTTGAGTTTTTCAGTTGATTATTAGCAGGATCACTTGGGATGTTTTGTTTGTTTGTTTGTCAGATTTATAAATTGGTTCATTTGCTGATTTTTTTTATCTGATGCTTGGATTTGATTAGTAGCTATTCAAGTTTTGGTAAATATTTGTCTTTGAGGTTTAACTCTTTGGATGATAGTAAGATTTGACTTGTATACTCAGTCAGTGTTAAGTTAATATGTTAAGTGTAATTGATTGGATTTCTAAACCGATGTGCTAGATTCTAAAAGAGAAGGCGAAAGGGAGAGTGATGGAGTCACTTCTCAAGAAAACTATAAGAAATCAGGATTCACCGAGAAAGATGCTATCAGAATCGAAAAAGATAATGATGGACGTATAGAGATAACTGATTCAAGCCATGATCATGACAAGAGCACTAGTAGCAGCAGTAGTAGCAGCAGCAGCAGTTCTGATGATGAATCCAGGGAAGTTAAAAATAGTGATGATAATAAGGAAGCTGGTGATTCGGTTTCTGAAGTTGTTACCGTGAGTGTTGGGCCTAATCAACCTATGCCAATTACTGGAGATGCTCCATTTATGGGGTCTACTGCTAATGCCATTGTAGAGAATACTGGTTTGATGGATTTAACTGTGTCTAGTGATCCCAATTTTGGTGAACATATTGAAATCTCGCATATTGATACAATAGTCTCGAACGAGGCTGATGAGAAACCTTTACCTACACCAACTGAGATGATTGCTGCTGAAGTTTCTGTTGCATCTAATGAGATTAGGCACACACCTTCAGGTGAAAACAGCTCTAATGTGAAAGAAAGCGAGGGAAAAACTTCTCTACTTCCAGAATCCAAAGGTGTTTATGAAAGCAGCAGAGAGTCTGAAGTCGTCATTTCTCATGAGGAAGAGGTCTTTAATGTTGACCAATTTGGTTCATCTTCTTTGTCACTTGTGTTACCAAAATGACTATCCTAAGTTTTTTCTTAGGTTTCTGTGCGACCAACACATGGAATTGCGCAGAGAACTTCATGGTTTAGTTGTTGTGGCTTGTTTGATGTGGCCACAGGATCCAGTAGATAAACTCAGGTAACCCCCAACTTCTTAAGTTTCTCTGCCTTCCCTCCTTATAACATTGTCAGCTGCAAAATCTCTCTGTTTTGTGAGCTTCATGAGTCTATATGTGATTCTTAGTTTATGCATAAGAACAATATCAAAGCACTACTTCCATAATTTTTGTAGCAAGAGTCTATATAAAACAGTGGTACTGTCAAGTGTCAAGTTAGCTGCTAGTATAATAGCATCAATCATGCATTACTGTCTCCAAATCTCATTCGTCAAATTGTTGTTCAATTATATTGTTTCTAATCGCAGAAACAGTGTGTCGCCTGTGAACTCAAGAGCTGCAGAAGTGTTATCAAGGCTAAGATCTCTCCAGTTCCGTTCTTGATTACCTGTGGAAAAATTTAGTAACTTGTTGAATGTCTGTCTCTATTTCATTTGAGAAGACAAATCACGAATTTTCTCTGATGAAAGAGTTATCAACTTCTAGCTACTTTATTGTATAAGTTATTACAGGTTCTTTTTAGTTTTTTTCATTCCTTGTCTTTCGTTTCGATATGTAAGATTCCTTGTCTGGTATTGTTTTTGTTTTCGGAGGACATGAACTTTTCAAAACTGTTTTTGGCGAACTTAATACGATATTATGTATAATTACATTCAGACACTGCACTGTATTAGACAGATACTGTATATTGGATTTTCGTGAAATTAGAAATCCTTAAAATTATGTGTTATTTGTAAAGTCTAGTTGCACACTATTTATTCAACATTTATTTCTGTTGTCATAAACCGGAATAAATAAATGATAAAATAATATATACCAGACTCATTTTTGTAATGACTAATTTCTAGATCTAGACTCTAGACTTGAGAAATACCTTTGGTAAGTTTAATAGAAGATGGATAATAAGTGGGCATGAAGATTTCAAGAGATTTGGAACGACTTATTATTCCATTGCGATCATCATTGTTGGAAGTGGACCTCAATCCAATTAGTTTGACCTATATGACTTTGCTAAAGCTCATTATAGTTTCAAGAGGGCTCGACTCGACATAGAACCAACCATTTAATATTTGATAAAAAGTGAGAGAAGATCAAATCGGCATAGACCATTATGACACACAAGCAAGCCCAACATAGATTTAGTGTGGTACAAAGTCGTTCAACTACCTCGTAGACTTGTTACGCCGTTCAGCAAGAATTCAATGCTGCAGGTGAATAGTCTAACTGTCTAATAACTCAGCGACCACGTCCCTAACAATGATGTCTCAACTACTATCTCCGCAGACTCCCAAACACATGTCATCAATGCCGACCTGGTAGCCAAAAAAGTTGTCTTAAAACATTTCGACTATTAAAGAAGATCCTCAACACACCAACCTGAAGATCTGATTCTTATTATTTTCTCTCTCTAAGAACAAAAAAAGTTGTTGTATCATTTTGCTTTCCTTATTGAAAATCTAAACCTTGTAACTTACATCTTACCTTGATCAATAAGCATAGTGGTGATTCTCACCACAAACAATCAATGATCATATTACTCTAATAGATTTTTAATTAGTTTATTTGCTTCATTGAGGTTTTCCGAAAGTGAATTAGTTTGTAATTTCCATCACTATCATAACACTAATGCATTTGGAAAATTATGAATGATAAATACAATTTACTTTAATCATAACTTAACTTTTTAAAAATTTAAAATATTACTGAAACATCGAATTATGGTTAGAATGATCCAGCTAATGATTTTGTATCATGGATTTGATTCCTTCCATTACATTATAGTATATTTAAAAAAACTATTTTAAGGTATGGATCGAACTTCATCGATCCAATTGTTGACCAGAAAAATATATTAGTTTAATCACTAAATATGTCAAACATTGATATAAAATTGGTATAAAAACTTTTAGTATAGGGCACTTCAATGCAATATTATAAGTGAAAGTTAGAATCAATAAATCTGCTCAAAACTTGTATAAATAAGTTATGTAGATTAGTTTAGGTGGGATATGCAATTGTGGTCCCAAAAAATAACATTTATTCTTATTATTATTGGGTGAATATTTAAATAAAGTGATATGATCAATGACAATTTCACTACAAGCTCAACCTCAAGATTTGATATGTGAGTGCGAGTTCAACTTCAGCACCGCCAAAATGTGGAGCTCGACTAATGGAATCAAGACGAAGTGCATCCAATTCATACATTGATGTTTGAGATGATTATTCAAGAATATCAACCAAAGAGTGTATAGTTCGATTGCACTCTTTCCCCTTAAATGAGTTTTATCCCATTTAGAATTTCTCCTCAAAGTTTGTAATGAGGTAATTAGGTTATACAATCAAGAGACTATTTGGTTAATAAGATTACAAGCTTATTAAGGCTCAAAATGTGGCTTAGAGTTCAAAGGTCCATTTAGAAGTCAAAATAAGTTAATGTTGTTGTAGTTTCAAGACAGCTTTTATTCCTCTTTTATTTTCAAGATTGTCTTGGGAGTGAGTCAAGACATCAAATTTTGAATGAAAATGCTTTCTCAAACTTGTCCACTCTTTGTTGTGTAATATCCAAAGAACAATAGAATATCAAAGTTCTTCTGCAACTTTTGTACGACCTAACGATCCACTCTTAGCTTCTTCTCATTCTCACGAATCAGTTCAAGCCTCCTCTATCCTTATACTCCTTTTACAAGTGTCGATCTAAGGAAGTTCTTATCAAGTGGTATCACAACCACTTCATAAGTTGAGTAGTTCAATTCTTTATCATTTATCTTCTTTTCATATTCTGCAATCCATTTTTTCTTTCTTCCTTCAATCTTTTCTAATTGAAAATCCTTTAAAAAAATTGTGTTAAGTTGTTAGATCTGCAGCATACATCAGTAGTTGCTTGAGTTTTCATTTGTCTGTTTATATTCCTTACGATAACTCTGATTTGAATTGCATTCATCGTTGAGTATTACTTTCAAAACTCGAGTTATGTGAGGACATTAATCAACCATTGAGTGCTCCTTGGTAGATTTGAATTTTAGTCACTCGAAGAAACCATTGGGTAGAAGTTTTTTTTCCATATTCTTGTTTGAGAACGTATGAATCATTGTCGTATCTTCCTGATTGTGTTTTGTGTTATCCATCTGTCACCACTTTATGAATGTGATTGCTTAATCTGAACATAAATTTTTAATTTGGATGGTAGGAGTCATATCTGAACGTAGTTGGTTAAAACCAAAAGAAAGTGTCTTTTTATCATCAATTGCTCATCATTGTCAGAGAGTGTATGGCTATTGAGACTTGTTCTAGTGTTTTGTTTTGTGCTAACAATCTATTTCTTGTGGACTCTTTTACTAGGTATTATTGTCTATTTATCTTTCATGAAAACATGGCTGACGATGAGGATGAGACACCACAAAGCATTAACAACAAGCTGCTGACTGAGGCCATGGAAAATATTTGGATAACAAACTCGATGTCATTACATAAAAGACTCGACCTGCAGCTATTCACAGAGCATACAAATCTATGACACTATCTACATAAGGAAACTCATATGATGTTAGTGAAAGAAATTGTTCCAATCAACAAGTCTCAAGAACAAATCAAAAAAGTTCAGACAAAGGTAGACAAAGATCGAGTTCTAATCAAGACATAGTTGATATTGGTCGAGGAAAGGAAACTTCTGATCAAGAAAAACTTTCAAGGAAACAAAAGGACAATGATGACATAAATTGGTGTAAACAAGAAGGGTATGGAGGCAATCCAAAGGGAAAGACGCCATTCACCAATCTGTTGATACTGAGGCAAACAAAGAGAGACCTAAGGAATTAGAAAATCAAAAGCCATAACGAGATCAACAAGCTAAGAACAAAGCAATGAAACAACTCACCTTGCTCAAAACGTGATTGGAAGCTTAGTGTACTCTTTCTTCTATTCAATCTAATTTAGGGTTGAGAAACTAACCTCTTTGGAATGGGATCAACCAAGAAGCATTGCTTCTTTTTTTTCAGAAGAATTAGCAGGAGAAACACAAAGGAGTGCCATTGGATTGTGTATTGGAACATTCATCTAACTTGGAACCATAACATGTTCTTATGCCATTTCCTTGTGATTACCCAAGAAAGCACTGTAAGAAAGTTGATTTGGTTAAAACATGTCCTATTTTTTGTCATAATATAGGCTCACATGAAAAACGTTTAGGTTTAGAAAATATGAGAGAATTTCGTGTTTTAAGCTCTGTTTTTGATAACATGATTCCATATTTTGAAGCACTCACAAAGGTTCTCTAAGAAAATGGGTTTTATGTTTGATGAATTTTGTGAATTCAGTTCATCTTTGAGAGTTTCTTTGATCAACAACGTGTTTGACTTGTTAAGTGCTAAAACAGAATATGCATTTTTTGAAACTTGGCATGAATAAATTTGCTTGCTTAAAAACATGTTGGTCAACCCTTGAAAACTGAACTTAAAAGATCATGTGTTTGAATTTAAATATTCAAAGATTAGTTTAGATGTCTTAAGCAATGAAAACATGTTTGATAATCTTAATAGGTTGTTTGTCAATTCCTATCACACATTTGATGTGTTGTCTCTAGTCTTTGTGAAAGCAAAGGGAAGACATGTTAGGGATTCAATGGCAAGGGTGACTCAAGTTTTGACTAATCAAGATGATTATAGACAACAACTGATTAACTTTAGGATTTGGAACTAAAAGTACTTGAAGAAAGAAACCCCAAGTAGAGGTTCCAAGACTGCAGTGAAGCACATAAGGAGAGTCCAAGAAAGGGAAGATGATCGATGATTCAAGTCACCTGATTTGGATCAACATAAATTCAAGGATCTTAGTCTCTTATTTCTGACCAAAGAAGAGCTACCAGATGCAACATATAAGCCAAAGACGAGACTAAATATACTCGAAAGTAACTTCTTGGCCCTACTTCATTTCATGATTACTAATTTGCTTTATGGCCTTGTGGATAATTTGTATTTGAGGTCAAATTCTTTTCAAGTGGGAGAGGATAATATGATCATGGATAGCTCCACTACAAGCTCGACCTCGAGACTCAATATGTGCAGCTCGAGTTCAACTTCAACACCTCCAAAATGTGGATTTCGACTAATGGAACCAATAAGAAGTGCAGCCAATTCATATCTTGATGTTTGGGATGAGTACTCAAGAAGATTGACTAAAAGTGTAGTTTGATTGCACTATTTTTCCCTTAAGTGAATTTTATCGTATTATTATGTTTTTTCCTTAAAGTTTTGAATGAGGTAATTAGGCTATACACTAAAAAATTCTTAGGTTAATGATATTTTAAGCCCATTAAAGCCTAAAATGTGGCTTACAGTCTAGATGTCCATTTAGAAATCAAAATAAGAGTTAATGTTGTTTTAGTTTCAAAACAAGTTTTATTCCTCTTTTATTTCCGAGATTGTCTTGGGAGTGTGTCCAAAACTTCTCCTCTTCTTTCTTTTCCTTTATATTTTGTGGAGTCATTGTAAGAAAGACAACAACTTTTGAATTAAAAATCCTTTCTCAAATTTGTTCACTCTTTAGTGTGTAATTTCAAAAAAGCAACAGAATATCAAAGATCTTATACAACTTTTGTGTAACCAAACGATCCACTCTTGGCCTCTTCTCCTTCTCACGAATTAGACCAAGCCTCATCGATCCTCTCTACTCTTCTGCAAATGACGATATAAGGAAGTGTGTATCATAAAGCCAATACAACCTTTATAATATAAAACAATGAAAAGTGAACATGTTGATTGATAAAATATATTTGACTTAAATTTTTCTTTTTCTCAAGATAGCCGAATGAACTTGATTGCTTTAAATTTAACTCCTGTATGTTAGTAACGTAATCAAATGTAAAAATAAAACCAGTATAATTTTAGAATAGAAAACAGTTTGGAAGAAAATAAAAATATTTAAGTTCACAATTTTATAAGTCATCTACATAAGTTATATATAAAACTGATAAAGAAAAAAAGTTACGTATAAATATTAATTGTATATAACTATGCTTATGGATATTTAACATCAAAAAGGGAAAATTAAATATCATCAAAATTTTATTTTTATTATGTTTATGATAATTTACATTAACTATATATATATTTTCGGAAGTGCGTAATTTACTTACAAAAATTAATAGCACAAAAAATAGAATCACATACTATATGTTGTACAAGTTTCGAAGAATTATTATATTTGTTTTGTAACTATGAGTATATATATATATTTAAAATTATAGGATAAACAAATGCATATTTATTGAAGAATTTGCATTTGTCTTTATATATATTCTCATTTAAGTAATACAATATAAACTTAAAATTATGTTTTAAGTACTATTCGCTCCAACAACATTTATGTATTATTTAAATAAGACAAGAGCATGCATATCAAAATTATAGCTACAGATAATGAGATAATATTGAAAATTTTATCTTTTTTAGTAATTTTGAAAACAAGAAAAAATAAATATAACAACATACAAAACTATGAAGATCAAAATAAATATGTTAAATTCCATGTCTGATGTAGTTTTCTTATACTGGTTAATGAAAGGAACAATTATCTTATTTAGGATGGGAGTAGTGGTTGGTCAGAGATGAAACCGATCATCCCAATAATTAAAACTCCACTTATACATCAGAAGACGTGATGTATGCATGTCGAGAGATAATTTGCATATTTGGTTCTATTTTAAACAATAAATATGTTTACAAAACTTAAATTGATGTGGTGAATATAAACACATTGTGATCAAGATCATATTTCTCTACCATGCTCAATTGAATCATTCTAAAACATGGATTCATGATTTTAATTGTTTTATTCAGTTTTTAAAAAGGTATTTTATTGGTTTCATTGATATCATAACGATTGTAAACATTATTGCATTTTATTATGGATATATTGAAAAAAATTCGATGATAACGGCAATATGCTTAGACCATAACTTTATTTTTTGAAAACTTAATATATTATTGCAACATGAATTTGCACTTAGTGAAAAGATCAAATATTTATTAGAGATGCATGAGTAATACCAAAAAAAGAATTATTTTATTTGGAACTATGATATTATCATGTAAAATTTAAGGTTATGTATAATTACTAAATATGTGAAAATAGGGATTATCCCGCTGATATTAGTTTTTCTTTGCAATAGTAATATAGCCATGTTTGGTATTATTACATTATGAATTATCACATTACAAAATTCTATTAGACGATTATACGATTAGAACTTCTATATATAGTGTATTATTTTAAGGTATGTTTGACTCTTACACTTGAAGGTAAGTTTAACCAATAATCCAAATCATAAATCATTCTTCTTGTTTTGTCGGTTTTCTCTATCGAATTTATTTCTAAACTTTGTGTTACTGTCTTTGTAGAAACTTGTTTAGCATTCCAATTGCATTTGTCTTGCTTGAGCTTTTACGTACATCTTCTTATCCAAGTACTTTTGATGTATACGAAATTGTCAAAAATGATTATACCTTATATCCATATATAATTTTCTGAATAGAATTATACTATGCTTTAATATATATAATATATATATAAAGAGGTACTTCATAGAATATTCAATATTTATTTCGGACAAATATTTGATATTTGTTATTTAGCATTTCGGCAGCACTTAATTTGTATCTCTTAACTTAAGTTGATCTTTATAAAGTATTGTCCAACACATAATCTTCCTTAATCACTGAATTCCATCTTCCCTACAAGCTTTTAACTAACTCAAGTTCTCCCTATTATCTTGCTATGCAAAAACATACACAGAGATTCATAAAGTGTCTTGAAGTTAGCCGCTAAGCCGCAAACTCTGAACCTATCACAATTTTTTGTTTCCACTTCAAGGCCTGACAGTTGCAACCATTCATCAGCTTAAGCACAACACACAGACCCTAAATTGTATCAGGAAAGCTGGAGGATGTAATTGATAGTCATTTGAAGCGAAACTTGACTCATTATCTAGAAACTATACCAATCTTCGAGAAATGATACCAAACTTAAAATTTTTAAAAAGAAGCTGAGTATAGATTAAAGTAAAACAAACCTTGTGGATACAAAGTCATAATAAAAGGAAGCGTCAGGTAGAATGCATAATGCCCCCCCAATGATAAAACGAAGCATCAGATAATGGTGTACGATTTTTTGATCAAACACATGCATACGTGGACCATCTGACTGATGAAGTCCAGTCCTCCAGGTCCGATAATAGATCCAACAAGTAAGACCTTGATTGATAAGGATTTTTGTTGAGCATAATGCTTTTGTATGAGCCAACCGTATTTGTCTATTTTAAATTCCTCAAATATGATTGGCTAGCACTATGCTCAACAAAAAACCTTACCAATCAACGTTTAAATATCCAGTTATTACCTGCATAAGCACATTGAGTGGAACAAGAATGAGAAGACTAACACATTATACTGAAACCTAAAATCATAATGACAGAAAATAAGGGTCGCATCAAGATCGGACCGGTTGCCCCGCTCATGCAAAGGCGATACCACCACAAGTAGCAAAAACAATGACAACCACCATGTCTGATATTAGTCTACATATCATAAGAAGCACAAAATCAGATGGCCAATTCAGAATAGAAGAGTATGTTCTTCAAAGAATCATGTTAAGAAAAATTATTGGTAACCAAGAATCTTGCCTCAAGTGTAGCTGTAATAATGGATACTTCGACTTGAAATTGGATATGATGAAGACATTGTCATGACACAACACCAAAATTATCATGTAAGAGCTAATAAAACAAATTGTCTTCTTGTGCAAAAACTTACTTTTCGATCAAGCATAGTTGGAGTGTCTTCAGCTCTGTTATCAGTGTCCAATTTGAGAACATCATGGAGCTGAAAGCGCCTAAAGAAAAGTTGATGGACCTTAATTCTAGAATAAGTACATTGTAAAATGTCATGAAAGGAAAACGTTCTAGAATTAGAACGTTAGCTGGAATTGAAAAGTTTACTTCTCTTATTTTGTCTAATTTTTCTGTTTTGACTTTACTCTGGCTACATTTTCCAGAACTACCTGATCACCACAAGTATTCCCAAAAAAAAAAAAGTTCAAA
The DNA here is from genome assembly GCA_023374145.1 of Lepidium sativum. Taxonomy (NCBI): domain Eukaryota; kingdom Viridiplantae; phylum Streptophyta; class Magnoliopsida; order Brassicales; family Brassicaceae; genus Lepidium; species Lepidium sativum. The sequence goes on along the minus strand of JAKUCM010006986.1, from coordinate 7,589 downwards.
TATATTTACAGAGATTCTTACAGCATTCAAGAGAGAAGATGGATAATGCTTCTGCAATTTCCTGCAAGCTCTGCAGTTATTATGCTTTTTGAAATATCACAAAGCCAAGCGTCCGTCCTCCTCTTTTCTTTCAGAACTTATACTCAAATCCCTACAGAACGAAATGAATAAATCATGCACTGGATTTAAAAATTGTTAACAACAGTATCCTTCGTCATCATCGAAAATTCCATCGTTTGCTCTGTTAACATAACCTTGACATGAGAGGGAGGGGAAGCGAATATTCAATAGAGAGATGTTGATGGATTCACTCTAGTAAACCTTCTATACCTCGAGAAACACAGAATGTGCTTTGGAGAGGCTATAATTATCCAATCAAATCTCTTGTGTACCAGAAAAAGATAAAAACACGTCAGAACACAAATGTGTTGGAGGTGGGCCTGCAGTCCTCCTGGCCTACTAAAAATACACTACCAAGAGTAATAAATTATAAATTAGCCCATTAACAAACAACTGGCCACGTCATTCTTAGACATTGTTGGAATTGGGTTGGAGCGCCAAGTGGACGTATGCTCCCGAAGAGGGAAGCCCAATGAATGTCAGATGCAAAGTTCCGCACCTCACAAATTGACCATGTCTGATGAGGGCCTCGGTGGTGAGGTCTTTTGGATATGAATATGGGGATTTGACCTTGGTGAGTCCGAATCTTTGGAGACTGAATTGCGGAGTTGGTTGAATGAGAGCCACAAAGGAGGTGATGATTCATTTGATAATCTCGGATCTGTCAAGTTGGAATCCACAAGCTTGAGTCGTCGCTCGTCTTGAATCCTCAAAGAAGAGTGGCGGCTGGGATTTCTACTTAAGAGAAAGTTCGTTTCTTTATTGATAAAAGGTGAAGAATACAAATGCCACAAGGGAACCTTATATAAGGGTTCGATGGCTTGGGGGCCTTCTAGAGCAAAATTAAAATGTGAAACCATGATGTCGTGACAACATAGTGTCGACATAAGCATAAAAGGAAATGAGTGACGCAACACTCTTAACAAAACGGGGACGTATTAAAAGACTAAAAATGTCCAAAAATGGCAAGTATGTTGACACATGGGTCGACAACTATACTTGTCTCTTTGGACTGAACGAACTAGACGTAATACTTAGTTGAGGCAGATGTTGGCGCTGGTCCCTGCAAACACAAAAATAGTAAAACACAAACGTACCTGGGTTAAGTCGGCAGTCGAAGAGAAGCTTCCTGTTGTGTGATCTTTAGTCGGGGTGGAGCTTCCCACGGTGTGTTTGGTGAGAACCTCGTCGGGCATTGGCAAGCTGAGTTGCTCTAGGTTGACCTTGGCTATAGGCTCGATCAGGTGGAGTAGCGTTTCGATGAAATTCACGAACTTGTCTTGAACGTTCTTTGTCTTGCTTCGGGTTTCTGGTCTAGTGCGAATGATTGGAATGCGTTGGATGGCTTCAACGATCAGGTTAGTATGGTCGATGTCCTCATCATTCCTTCCCTCTTGCGAATGATCCATCAACGGATCGGTTTCTCCTACTTTAAAGAGTGTGAGATCTGAAACATTAAAACATGATGTACCTTAAAGTGATTGGATCGGTCAAGGCAGTAGGCGTTGTCGTTGATGCGTTCTAGGACTTGCAATGGTTCATTGCCTCGTGGTGCCAACTTCTTCTTCTGCTTCCATTCCCTAGGAAACCTTTCAGCCCTAAGATGCATCCAAACCCAATCTCCTGGTTGGAAGATAACTTCCTTCCGACCTTTTTCAGTGTTTGCCTTGTATCTTGCGGTGCTTGCCTCGATGGTTGTCTTGGTTTCCTCATGAAGTTTTCGGATGTACTCAGCCTTAGTATCCGCATCTTGATTTACTATCTTCGGGGGCGCCAATGGCTTGAGATCTAATGGGGACAAAGGATGAAAATCATACACAACTTCCAAAGGTGAACGGTTAGTTGTAAAATGAACAACTCGATTATAGGAAAACTCTATATATGGTAAAGCCTTGGGCCAACTCCTCATGTTTGTGCTGACGGCTGTTCTGATTAAGGCAGACACGGTCTGGTTGACATTTTCTATTTGTCCATCCGTTTGCGGGTGACATGTTGTTGAATACAGCAAGTTGGTTCCTAATTTCTTCCACAAAGTACGCCAAAAGTGACCAAGGAACTTGGGATCGCGGTCTGATGATATACCTCATTTATACCGACTTATAGCTTACTAATTCATATGTTTTCTTTAGTCTTTGTCGTATTATTTGAGTCTTTTCAGGTACAAAACGCAAGGATACTTTGATTCCACATGCTGAGCATGAGTGGAGCTTAACTTTGGATTTTTCCACTTCAAATTGAACGATCGAACGAGCAACACCAAGATCGATCGATCGATTGTAACTTTAGATAGGGAAACTTGAACTCGATTCGATGACCAACTTCTCACGCTTAACACGATCGACCCCCACTCGTCTATGTTATGCGCACGATCCATTGCACGACCTAGCAATCAGAGATTGATTGAGCCACTTAAGGAGAAGTTGCGCACGATCCTTTGCATGATACAATAGTTTCACGATCGAATGAAGAAATGTTGATCGATCGAGCAGTCTAAGGATCGATCGATCCACGACTCTGCGAAGCAAAAAGGGAATTTCCTTATTTTGTGCCACTTGGTTTTATTCTATATATTAGGTTAAAACACATTTTAAGAGACGAGAAGGATTGAGATCTCTACATCCTTAGAAAAGATCTCTGACCTCTATTGCATCTATTTTGAGTTTTGAATGAATTTCCTTACAATTGCTTGCTTGTTCTCTATTTCCATGTCTGAGTAATTCTTAGTCAGGTTTAGGGTATTCTAAGGATTTTAAAGGGATCAAGGATGAGGAACAAATAGTCTCAATTATGGAATCTCAACCTAGAAACATGGTTAATGCGTAGGCTAGAGTAGCTAACTAATCTATGATCTCAGGTTGCTTATTATCCCAGAATTTTAATAAGAACGAGAACATTTCTAGGTAAACAATACCTTCACTACCAATGAGAGTTGATGCTAGGTTGGGTTGTGGACACTTAAGAACTGTCAATACTGCATGGTTAGATTCCCAGAACCAACGAGAGTTAGGATCTCTAGGATCTAGACATAGTGATTATCGCTGCAAGAGTAGGTTAGTCAACCGTTATTTCTTAGTTGAGAGCGGAATGAATGTTGCCTGAATAGATTTCTCATCCTACCCTTGATTTCCTTGTGAATCCCCTAAACTTGATGCCTTAGATATTGTTTACACTAATTTCCTAGTTACACTCGATTGCACTCAAAACATCTACCGACTTAGCTCTAGTTGAATAATTAAATCGTGAGTGTGGCCATTGGTATTCGTGGATTCGATCCCTAAATACTATTACGTTTGTCGTGCACTTGCAGTAGGATATAGGGTTAAAACTCGTTGTGTCATCTGACACAATAATGTGGGGTATGCCATGTGATCGTACAATGTCTCGCATGAAGAGAGTTGCAATCTGTGAGGCGTCATGACACTTTTCACATGGAGCGAAGTGTGCCATCTTGGAGAATCTATCTAATACGACAAGGATGGTGTCCTTCTTCTGATACTTGGGCAAACCTACAATAAAATTCATAGACACATCTACCAAAGGGCCGTTAAGAATAGGCAAAGGCATGTATAATTTGTGTGGATGTGACCTGGATTTTGCCGTAAGGCAGATAATGCATCGTTTGCAATGTCTAGTGACATCTCGTTTCATGTGTGGCCAGAAGAAGTGTTTCTTGAGCATACTTAAGGTCTTCTTGACCGCAAAAGTGTCCCATAAGTCTTCATCTATGTGTTAGGGGCATTTGTGAGTCCAAATGGCATGATAAGCCATTCTTAAACGCCTTATTTGGTTTTGAAGGCGGTTTTTCATTCGTCGCCGTCCTTCATACTGACTTGATGGTATCCGCTTTTGAGGTCTATCTTGGAGAAGATGGATGCTCCACTAAGTTCATATGACATGTCGTATAATCGCAGAATTATGTGTCGGTACTTCACAGTGATGTTGTTGATGGCTCGGCATGCACATTCTCCACGATCCATCTTTCTTTGGTACTAATAATACTGGTACACCGCATGGGATTAGAGATTCTCGGATGTATCCTTTTTCCATCAAGTCTCGGACTTGTTTCTCTAGTTCTAGGGATTCATCAGGGTTCATGTTGTATGAGGGTCGGTTGGGTAATGGCGCCCTGGGAACTAGGTCGATATGGTAATCGATTCCACGAGTTGGTGGTAGACCTCGTGGAAGGTCTTCCAGGACACGTCTTGAAACATGTCCAAAAGAGAAGAGATCTCGGCTAGGAGCTCGACCTCACTTAATCATGTAGATAAACATTCCTTGAAGACCATGAGTAGCACATGTCCTAGATTGTTAAATGTCTTGGAAACCGTATGTGAGGAAACATAAAAGTTGGAACATTTTATCTTGGTTCGATGGCTTGGGGGCCTACTAGGGGAAGCTTAAAATATGACACCATGATGTCGACATTATGACAAGTTAGTGTCGACATAAGCATAATAAGAAATGAGTGAAGCAGCACTCTTAACAAAAAGAGAATGCATTAAAAGACTCTTAAAAGGTCCAAAAATGGCAAGTATGTTGACACATGGGTCGGAAACTATACTTGTCTCTTTGGACTGAACGAACCTAGACGTAATACTTAACTAGGGGGAGGTGTTGGAGCTGGTCCTTGCAAACACGAAAATAGTAAAACACAAACGTACCCCGGTTAACTCGGCAGTCGAAGAGAAGCTTCCTGTTGTGTGATCTGTAGTCAGGGTGGAGCTTCCCACGGGGTGTTTGGTGAGAACCACATCTGGCTTTGGCAAGCTGAGTTGCTGTAGGTTGACCTTGGATATAGGCTCGATCAAATTGAGTTTCGTTCCGATGGAATCCACTTGTCTCGAACGGCCTTCGTCTTGCTTTGAGTTTCTGGTCCGGTGTGGATGATTAAAATGCATTGGATAGCTTCAGCGATCAAGGTAGTATAGTCGATGTCCTCATCAACGTCGATATCGACCGCCACATCCTCAAGCACAGTTTGAGCTCAATAGGCCTCACATTTTAGTCATTTGGCCCTGGATCTCGTTGGCCGGTTTGTCGGCCAACTAGGACAATAATGATCCCTATAAAAAAGGAAATGCACCCTTAATGCAGAGGGAATTTCGGACGGGAATAAGACCTTTTCTCTAACATTCTTACATTAAATCATTTTACTACTTATTAAACATATTTTCTAACTTATTATTATCAATCTCAAACGTTAACAAATTCTAACACAAACAATATCTAGATTACTACACAATTTATGAGCCCTTTCTTTATTGTACTAAGTAATAACAATATTGATTATGAGGTAAAGAGGTAATCGATAAAACATCTATTAAGCATAACATAGCAATAAGATGAATCTATAGTTTCTCCATTATCATGAATGTTGTGATATTTGTTGACTTTGCTTCTTGATTTGTATCTTTGTAGGAAGTGAAAATGCAAGACACAAGATGTAACGAGTTCCCAAGTCCTAAATACAGGACTTGGTACGTCTCGAAGGACTAACAACCAGTCCTTAGGGGCTTATACAATGAAGAGTAACATCCACACAACAATAGAAAGATCCACAAAGACTCACCAAGAGAAATCCTTCAAGAACACTCAAGTAAGCTCTCTACACTCTCCTCTCTATTTTCTTTGACTCTTTTGACTAATGAGTTACTCACACCCTCTAGTCTCTACATTGCATCAGTTACCTCTTATGTAATTCCCCTTACATCACTCTTTGACCACTTTAGCTTTGTAATGTAGTAGGCTTCACAAAAGCAGATCCAGAAACGTCATGGGCCAAAATTAAGAAGAAGAAGAAGCCCACCAGAAATAAAACAAGGTCCACCAGAAGTAGAACCATGCCACAAAAGGAAAAGGACCAGATTTGTTGCCTCATAATTGAATTTTATTTTTGCCAAATTATGGGCTTAAGATACATTGCATAAGATCCTTCCTAAGGTTCAGCTAGCTAAGTAGAAAGAAAAACATAAGATAAATATGGAATCACCCTTCTTACAACTCAGCTCAAATAATATGGTCTAAGATGAACGGGGACTGTGCGTAAACCCGTAGCTTCTTGTGTTCATCGATGAAACCATTTTTATATTGTCTAAGATGAACCGAGACTGTGCGTAAACCCGTACTTTTTTGTGTCTCATTGATAAAGCTAATTCATTGATGCCTAAGGTGAACCAGGACTGTGCGTAAGCCCGTACTTTTTCGTGTCTCATTGATAAAGTTGGAGCAAATGAGTACGAGTTTGAGAAAAGGTAGGAGTTGAAAATAAGAAGTGGTCTAAATGTTGAATTAATAGAGTCTTGCTGAATTTGAGGAAGTTGAATCCCAAGGTCTTTGATCGATATCCCCTCTTGCGGCCTGCACTTATTGAAGTAGGTTTCAAATCTGAGTTTCTTAGAGTCCATCTAAGTATTAGGGAGTACTCGGTTATTATACTAAGCCTTGATGTAAGTAGATTGTGGTTTTTACAATGGAATACGGGTTCACTTGTGGATTACGGTTTTCAGCTTGATGAGTTGTTTGTTTGACATAGGATGTTCCCATTGTCACCAACCTCTCCCTCTTTTTAGCTCTATGCATTTGCTTGAGGGCAAGCAAAGACTAAGTTTGGGGGAGTTGATGTGTCTGCATTTTAGCATGTTTTAGGGGCATTATTTAGCATGTTTTTCATTCATACTTACAGTGTTATCATTGTTTTAGTTCCTTTTAGGCTTAATTTGAATATCTAGTATTGGGCATTGCATACATTGCATAAAAGGGGGATTTCAGGTACTTTTGGAGCTTATTATGAAGAATTTTGGACTGCAAGAAGACCTATGGGTGAATCGATTGGCCTAAAGTTGAGGTTCAGGATGTGTTGTAGATGATTTGGCATGTCCCCATGACACTCGAGCATGACACTCGAGCATCACTGGTCGAGTGGAATTTCGGACCTGAGCGGTGACTTTTTGGTCAAAGTTTACTTTTTAAGGGTTTTTTGTTAAAAGGCCTATAAATACCTCGAGCAACACCAGATCGAGCATCTACCGAGACACTCGACCGGGACACTCGACCATGGTGAGCTCGAACGTCGACAGAACGACGTCGGATACATGGCTGTAGTGCGGGACAAGGTTGCCGACTATTGGAACCTCTGAGAAGTACAAATTCCTTCATTTCATTGTATATACCATTGCATATTTTCTCATGACTTGCTGGTCTAGGATCCTCTTTCGAGTTTTTATACACACAAGATACTCTGTGACTTAAGTTTGGGGAGGGTTCTAGAGGATATTTCACTTTGTTTTCTGTGATTCTTAGTTTTGATTTTCCTCATTTCATCATCTGCATTTCATTTAAGGCATAGAAAAACCAAAAATATTTTTTAAGCATACTTGTTCATATGCATATCATTTAAGGCATAGAAAACCCATAAAATTTGAAAAAAGCATTAGTGAAAAATACAGAGTTCATGTAGCTGCATTGCATTC
>JAKUCM010006985.1:0-38657 GCA_023374145.1 Lepidium sativum | reverse complement strand
TGTTGAATATTTGGTTATAACCAAGTGATTCATCTTCTCATTTTAAAAAAGAGAGAACTAACATAAGAACAATAACAATCTTTTATGAAATAACAAAAGATCACAATCCTCTTCATCTCCTTCTCTTTTATTAAGTCTGAGAATATAACATGGTTCTAGAGTTCGTTAGATTATGTTTTTGGGTTGTGCAAGACATAATAGTTGCAGTTGTATCATGAGATTCAGAACGCCCTGCATCCGTCATACTACGGGCCGTTTATAGAATTAATGAAAGAGATTCGTCTCGCCTCTGCAATCTCATTCTTAATTCTTGTATCGGTATAGTACATTTATTTAGTTTTATCAATTTATTTCATGTAATTTCTTCATAGATTATTAGTTTGCCCAATTGTAGTAATTACGTTCCTACAATCTTAATTCTGTAAATTTTGTTTATGTTTATTACACTTACGAAAACTGATATTTTGTGAAGTGTTTTGGTCATGAAAATAGGAACTACAGATTCATGGTTTGAATCTATATAACTCTTGGGAACGTAATCGATTTTTCGTCTCTTATTTTGAATAATAAACGATACTAATCAAACCCTGGTTCCATTTCTTTGATTTCCAAAAGGAAAAAAAAAAAAGAATAAAAAAAGGGAAAAAGAAAAAGGATTTTTTTAAAAATAAAATATATTGATGTATTGAAAAAATAAAAGGAAAAAAACATGAAGAATTAAAATGAAAGGAAAAAAACAACTAGTGTGTTTGTTTCTTGAGTTTATAACTCAATTTGATTTAAAATTAAAATGAAAAATTATTAACCTATTTTATTAACCATAATCAATTTATAGTTCAAATTAAGTGAATTCGGTTTAAATCGATTTCTTCTATTTGCTCCAGTTCAAACTAAGTGAATTTGGTTAAAAAAAATTTATTTAATAACCAAGGTTAATTCCTGGTCAAACTGTTCCAATTAAATTTTCTCAATACCTATGATTAATTGTGGTTATAATTAATTGTGTTTTGGTTTCACAAACCAATAACAATCAGTTTACTCAACATTTTGAGAATTACCTACTAAGTTCACACAAATACTTGAAAGTGTGGGGGTACAAAGTAATTTATAGAAAATACTAGAAAGTGTGGGAGTATGAGGTATTGTAAAAAAAAATCGTTTTTATGAGAAAAACCAATCTCGGCACTATGGTAGCTCACTTGGCTATAAGTCTAGAAATGAATAATCTATAATAGTCAATCTTATAAGATAATGACATAAAATCATTAAGCAATTGATCTCACACAAAATTATCTCAATAGATAATATCCAATTGGATGACAACCTAAGATCCACTTGTTAAAGGTGTGGCATGAGATCAAATTATAAATCATCAAGAGGAATGAGTTGAAAGCCTATGACTAAAGAGGTTGCTTGATGGGTAACCCTACCTATGTGAATCGAGACCCCAAGATCTAGGTTCAAAGGGAAAACAAATTCAAGCAGAATTTGATAAGCGCACTGAGAGACTCGTGTCTCTACCTAGTTCCTTGGATGATTACCAGTGCTTCATGTATGTGTAGAGGATAAGCATTTGCTTTTAATGGTTTGATCATGGCTTTGAGATATAATTAGAGTATTACATGATGCTCCTTAAAACAAAGTTAATGACAAATCACCTTGTGAGTGTGAAATGAGGCCGTTTCTAGGAGATTGAAGTTAAGGCTATATTCTTCAAATTTACTCATGATTAACCAGGCATGTTCAAGGCCAAAATGAAGACAATAGATAACCTAGTTCCATGAGAAAATGAAGTTGTACAATAGTTGTTGATTAGGTTTACACAAAAGTCATGGAAGTTCAAGACATCATGTTCACCTTTTGGTAAAGTAAATCCGACAATTATAAAAATGAGTGGTTCAAGGCTGAAAATGCTACTATATGAGATACAATGAATTTTTTGCTTGTACTCTCAAAAGTCTTTTAGTTAAGTCTTGTCGAGTTTTGTCTAGTTAGATAGATTTTTTTCTAACTAGTCATCATATCTAGAGAGTCATTTCTATTCATGTGGGGGATTTAGAACTTCAAAATGACTACATGTCAAAATTGAAGTAAATTTGAATGAGAAATGAAGTCTCAGTGTCGAAATATTTAACAATTGTATCTCTTTTAGTTGTGAATTTTGTAACAACAAAAGAATTCATGACAAAGAGAAACAAATGACTTAAATGTTAAGAATCAGTTCTCATAACTCCTCTTTATTCTTATGTTGAATATTTGGTTATAAACCAAGTGATTCATCTTCTCATCTGAAAAAAGAGAGAACTAACATAAGAACAATAACAATCTTTTGTGAAATAACAAAAGATCACAATCCTCTCCATCTCCTTCTCTTTTATTAAGTCTGAGAATATAACATGGTTCTAGAGTTCATTAGATTATGTTTTTGGGTTGTGCAAGACATAATAGTTGCAGTTGTATCATGAGATCCGGAACGCCATGCATCCTTTATACTACGAGACATTTACAGAATTAAGGAAAGAGATTTGTCTCGCCTCTGCGAATCTCATTCTTAATTCTTGTATCGGTATAGACATTTATTTAGTTTTATCGATTTATTTCATGTAATTTCTTCATAGATTATCAGTTTGCCCAATTGTAATAATTGCGTTAAAACAAGTACCGTTTTACGATTGAAAATGACGACTGTACTTGTTATTTGGACTTATATGATGAGAATTAAATGTAATGCTTTCATTGTTTTTCTCGTATCATACATTTTATACTTAATATAATTCTGTTATCAAAACAATTCTTAGTGATAATCCCCTAAATCAGTATTTACTCAACTTGTTGAAAAACATGGAATGATTCATCCGTTTGTTCACTCCTCAACAAAAATTTTGTTTACAGGAACATCAACACTTGTTAAATGTTGGTGTGTTCTTTTATTTTCAATTTAATGTTTCCTTGTTTCCTTGTTTTGGAGAGTGATTGTGTGTATACTTGCATTCTTACTAATTCCACTCTATCACTGTTTGTGGACAAAAAGATTCCAGATGAGTTGTTTTACAGCAAAACTCGTGAGTCGTGACTTTTGGTTGATTTCTCTACTTTTGCTAAAGATAAAAACAAATTTACTTTCCGGGTTGTTCTTTGTATTTTCCTTGGATATCTTACAGGATAAAAAATATAATGTCCTAAATATTAAACGTATGAAGTTTCTATCTCACTCAATGTTGTTTTTTCATGAGACTGTACCTTTCCGTTTAAATATAATATTCCAATTGTGTCTCAAATACATGTGTTTTCTAGGTATAGTTTGCTTGTTTCCACACCTGCTGCAATAGGTGTTTTTTCCGAATAACAAGAATGCAGTAGTTTACACACAATTGGTGGCTGTGAATTTGGTTAAACTTGAAGCCTCGAGTTTCTTTTGAGCACCTGAGATGAGATTGGAAATATTTTATTGGCTCTCATATATCAACAGCTATGATACATATAGTGAAAATGTTTCCTAATATAGATTTTATACATATTTACTAACATATATTCACGATATCCTTTGATATTTTTGTAGATGATTATAGAACAAGGTAGACAAAGGGCTGTAACATAGAGGGAAGATCGCCTAGCTGGGAACAGTGAATATATTTGGTTTCAGTCCATGATACCTTTTTTTTTGTTGAAAAATTCAATACATGATTCTTGGAATAAAAGTATTTGAAACGTCTTGAGATAACAAAAACAGAATAAACATAAAGAAGAAAAATGTTTCAATTTTATTTTGACATCTGAATATAACATTGAAAAAATTATATTTACTTTTTATTAACAAAAACAAAGATAGTACTACGACATATAATTTTTAGGAAAAATATGCGATAGCTATACGATAATGCGGAACGGGTCTGCTAAGTTAGTCTTATGCGAGGATTACGCGCATACGAAACCATATGGAGTAGGAGTGACACCACATACTCCAAGAAGAACGTTGGTATAAAGTTGGAGCTGGATCTAGGTTCTGGGACACACTGGCCCTGCTTGACGTACAGGAGCTTGTTCCACGGTGAAGCCAAACAAGACGAGATTGATGGTGAGGAGCATTTCATCATGTTTTTTGAAGCCATTGTTTTAATTTTTGCTACTTTGCTTTATTTTTTGGAGATGAGTGTTTGGTAATTAGTTTGGGAGGTGTGGCTAACTGGTAACACTGTTAAAACGACCCTTTAGGAAAAACAGTGGTTGAAACAAAGGTTGTTTCAAAACGACCGTTTGAAAATAGTGGTGGGCAAAACAGAATTTTAAACAAAAGTTTTTTGAATATTAATGTTGATTGGTAACATTGCAGCGGCTGAATAGTTTAATGATATAAAAATTAGTATGTAAAATTTGATACAAAATAATTATCCTAAGAACTAAGCAATAATATCTAGTTTAACATTTTTGATATAGAAAAAAGTTACAATTACTATATTTGAAAATATATTTTTTATATTAGCAAATTATCTATTTCTAAATGTAAAAGAATGATTTTTCTTAAATCATATACTCTTTCTTAATTCATAATTATGCATAAACTATAAAAGTAAATGATCATTTATATTTCTAAAAAATGGTCGTATCCCAAACAACTGTAAATAATTCTGTTTGAAAACGACCCAAATAAGTCCAAACAATCTTTTGCAAACATCCTTTTAAAAAAATCGTTTCAAATGAAATACTAATTGGTAACAAAATAACATATCATTTGCAAATAAACTTTTAAACGTAACCATCAAACCCACGGTTTTTTGCTTTTATTACTCTTAATTTTATATGGTCGTCATATGTTTCAATTTTTTTTTTATGATATATGTATGTATTAGGTTTGTTTGAAGTGATATATATAATAGATCCTTTTCTATGTTGATTTTATTTTCATGTTTTGTAAGATTCTTATTTGCTTTATTTAAGAAGTTTTTGTAAAAATAAAAAAATATTGTTCGAGGTTTAACGAAAGAAGTTCTGAATAATAATAGAATATACTAGTTCTGAATAATAATAATAATAAGTGATGTTTAAGATTTTGACACATAAATTAAGAAATTATTTAATTATTATTTTTCTTAAATTTAAAATATATTTTAATCTATTTAATGATGATTTAACCAATTAAAAGCTAATCTAAAAATATAAATAGTCAAAACAAAACAAAATTATAATTAATTTTGCATTGAAAATTGATAGCATCGTATAATTTGATAGAATGCTTTTCAACAATTATTTTGGGAGAAAGAGTGTATTTGGTAGTCATAGTGAAATTTACCATATAGATTACCGATATTCATATTTACCATATATAAGTATTTTCTCACCTAAAATGTTAAAGATTTTATGTTATTTTCAAAATATTTGACAGACAAGTACACAAAAAATGAATAACGGATAGAAATGACATTAAATACTGTTTGTTGTTGTTAATGTATTGAAAATAGGTAATTATATATATGTTGTTAATTATTTCGTTTTAATATTTAGATAAATTTTGTTGTTATTATGAGTTTTGGTTATCTCAACTGAAAACTCCTTCATCGAGTGCTTCTTAACAAATACAGGTCGTTGATATCGTAAAGCTAAGTGTTTACAAATCACAAAATTTCAGACCTGATTCATTTCACCCTTAATTCCCGTTAATCCTGTCGGCATTAGGATCATTCGAGTAATACTCAATCTGCTGACTGAGAACTCTCGAGAATTCCTCATTCATTGCATAAGCTTGTGCTCTATGAACATCCCTACCATAAATTTGCACAAACCTCCGGTGAATATCCTTCAGATGGGTAAAAGGAATTCGCCCTTATCAATTACACATAGAAAAAAAATGAAGTAGTAAGAGATTCACATCTCTAAAGCACAACTTCTCAGATAAAATTGTGTTGATGTTGTGTCCATAAAGTATGAACTACTAAACAGATCAAATTCATTAGCATGTGGCATACATCACGAAATAAGATTTTAGATCAAAAGGTTTCCAAATCAATATCAGAATGATCGTTCAGATAACATTAGCTTAACTTCACACCATAATAAAGGATCAAACATTTAGATACCACTATAACCAATGTTCAAAACTACCTAAACACTGTCAAGAGATCAAAACCGGCCCAAGATTTGGCAAATAGTGATTTCAGGACAAATCAACATCAGAACGATTACTCAGAGAACGTTCTCAACTTCACACCCAGAAGGAAAAAGGAATAGAGATCTTTCAAAGTTACTGTCACCAAAGCTCCTCAATTTTCATATAAACCAGCTGAAGATTTGGGAAATAGTAATTTCAGAACAAATTAAATAGAAAGGGAAAGGAGTAAATCAAAAGGGAGACTAATTAAGGACGTACTATGAGAAAGCATGAGAGAAGCATGTCAATTCGGTCAATCACAGATTTGGGTTACACTAAGTTTTCTTCATTTTGGGCTTCATCGAGATCATAGAAACGAGAGTCAAAGAATAAATACGAACCTTGCCAAGCTAAACCTCCTCATGCACCAGATGGCACTTTGAGATGGCACTAGACTCTTGGAGATTGATCTTTTCCTATATCACCCGTATGAAAATAAAAATTAGCCGTTTGCCCCAATTTCAACAATTCAATTTAGAGCATTACTTAACACGCATCAATTGTGGATATTGGAATTTGTGGAGTAATTGTATGGTGGTGAAGGTTCTGGGCGATCTGTCCTTTTTCTATTGTTGAGGAAGAGGCTTATGGAGTTGTGGATGTTGGAAGGTTAAAAGCATATGAAGAACAAATTAACGAAGAAGAGCAATTTTTTTATCATGATGAAGGAAAACTTATGTATGCGAATATGAACTATCAAGAGGAAGGTAGACGAGGTAATGGAAGAAGACAAGGTGACCGAGGAAGAAAAAGAGGAAGAGGAAGAGGTCGAAGCGCCGGGAATGATGGAGATCAAAAGAAGGATTTTTCCCATGTGATTTGTTACCGGTGTGACAAAAGAGGACACTTTGCGAGTAAATGTCGGGGATCTATTTGAGGACAAAGAGGACACTTCTAAAGCCTCAAGAAGTGTATGAAAACAAAGAGGGTGATGGAGAAGAGACTCAAGAAGCCGGGGATCTATTTGTACATGAGGTAGTATTTCTTAATGAGAAGAATATAAAACCGATGGAGTACGAATCAAGCAATGGAAAAATTTGGTACTTAGACAATGGGGCAAGTAATCATATGACGGGAGAGAAATATTTCTTCTCGAAGATTGATGAAATAATTACAGGGAGGATAAGGTTTGGAGATGATTCTCATATTGAGATAAAAGGAAAATGCTCGATTGTCTTGTTGTGCAAGAATGGTGAGAAAAAAGTTTTATCGAATGTATATTACATACCAAGATTAAAAAGCAACATAGTGAGTCTTGGACAAGCAACAAAATCAGGTTGTGAGATTATAATGAAAGAGAAGTATCTTTATCTATATGACCGTGATGGAAAGTTGATGATCAAAGAATTGAGAGCAAAAAATCAGCTTTAGAAAATACACATGGAGATCAAGGTTGAACATGTTCCCGACAATGAACAGAAAACGGATATTCTTATTAAGGCACTTGGAAGAATCAAATTCAAAGAGATGAGAGAGTTCATAGGAGTCCAAGACACCACACAAAGATCACTTCAGCTTAAGAGGGAGAATGTTGGAGATAAGCTTAAAGTGTAACTTAGTAAGCAAGTAATCAAAGAGATATGATTAGTTAGTTATTTAGGACATATCTAAATACTATAGTTTCCTATTAGGTTTATGATGAGTTGAATCCTATAAATAGAGATGTTGAGATGTAACATCATATTGAGAAATATTATTATGTTGAGAGTTTTGGTTTTTTGAGAAGATTTTCCAAAACTAATAAAAGAGAGCAATTTTTTTTATATTTCTTAAAGTGTTTGATTCTATAGTGGAAACGAAGGGGAGAGATGAATGTCGTTGATCTTCCACGATCCTTTTTTATGATCCGTTTTGAAGAAGAAAAGGATTACTTGAAAGTTCTCACTGGTGGCCCATGGAGGATTTTTGGGAGTTACATGATGGTTCAAACATGGTGCCATGATTCTAACCCTCGATATGATGATATACGAACTATCCCTATGTGGGTTCATGTATTGAATATTTTGAGAGAGCTAAATTTGCATGGTTGAGAACTGAGGTGGATCTTTTGAAACCTCTAAAGGGTATTATTCTTATTAATGAGGATATATATTTTGTGGAGTACGAAGGATTAAACTTGACCTGCTCGGGCTGTGGAATTTACAGACATAAGATTCATTATTGTCCATGTAAAGTGGCGATGCGTGAGTAATTTAGCTGCAAGTGGATCTTTTAAGTCAAATGTTGTTGGAAAACTAGATAAGAGTGTTGCAGTGCAAACTACTGTCGTTGGCATAGATGGGGCTGTGAACAAAAATGTGCAAGTAGCTGGTGTGAGCACGAGACCCTCAGGAGTAGCTATAGGTAAGGTTGGTTCTAGAGTAATGCAACTTGCTAAGGCTGGTACAATTGGGGTAAAGATTTTGAATTTAAAACATCCTGGAGTTGGTGTGAATGTAGCAAAGCCGAGTATAATCCCGACTCTCGTAGGAAGCTTGTCGAAAGGTAAAGAAATTGTGGATCAAGAGACATATTTTCTTACCAAGGTCAATAAATCAGGAGCGTAGCAGGGATGTGTTTTGGCCAAAATCTCGAGTAAGGGTAATGTGGCAGTGGTCTCGACTTTGCATTGATTTGCGAACCTGAATAAAGAAGATATTTTCTCAGAGTTGAGTGCATTCCAGATTTCATAGGCGAATAATAAGGAGAATGAGATGGTGGTGGTGTTAGGTTTGAGTCACGAGGTTGGCAAGAACACAGTGAACAAATTTAAAGAAGGCATGGAAGCGAAGAACCAAATTCGCAAACTCAGATTATTCATCGGGGTTCAAATAGAAAGGTTTTTAAGCAGGCATGTCCTTCTTGTGGGCTTGTATTTGGTCAGGTTGACCATGAGCCATGTATGGTTACAATAGGAAAGCGTCCAAGTACGGCTGATGAACCCATATATCGCGCTAAGGACATTTTTTTGAAGGCCCAAACTAGTATGCAGACAAAGAGGTTGGAAAATACAGATAGTGCATCGAAAGAGAGTATAATGAGAATTGATGTTGTATGATGTCCTCATAGTACTGAAAAGCGTGATGCAAAGCCTCCAGGTCTAGTACAAACTGGCGGGGATGCAGTGGTGTCAATGCAAGGGTAATGGTGTGGCCCGGTAGTTCGTCAGTGCGTTTTTATCATTTCTATGGTGAATGCTCTATTTTAGAATAGTCGGAGGACAAATAAAACCCAATTAGAGAAGATCTACGAGGTAAATGTTAAAGAAGTATGAAATGTATTTGTTGGCAGTGTTTGACACTCAACCTTCTGGAGATCAAGCGGGTAGTATGTGCCAGGGTTTGGGTTTTGATAATGATTTCTGAGTTAATGCACAAGGTCAAAGTGGAGGGCTTTGGCTCTTGTGGCGGTCAAGAGGAACTGTCACAGTAGTGGAGTCTTGTGATCAGTTTGTCAATGTGACTATTAAGAATGGTGATGAAATTATCCATGTGATAGTGGTGTATATTGCACCCTCGGTGAGCACGAGAAATGGCTTGTAGGCCGCTTTGAAATGTGTAATTGACATGTGGGAATGGACAACTCTCTTCAGAGTCGTCTGCTTTTGGTGACTGGATAAATAAACTTTCTCTTATTGATTTGGGATTCAAGGGTTTTAAGTTCACGTGGAGACAAGGTCAGTCTAAATCGGTGTATGTAGCAAGCACTTAGACATGATTTTTTGTTGCACACAAACTAGATTAAAGTGGCATGAAACTAGCGTCACACATCTCTCTTTTCTGGCTTCAGATTTTCTTCCTTATACTTACAACGGTGTCCGTTGTTGAGAGGGAACCCGAGGCTTATGTCATTTTGGTTTGAAGCAACCTGGTTGAGCCATAGAAATGCTTTCAAGTTCATGGAGAAGTGATATGCGTACGGATGAGGCTTTGAAAGTCCTAAATATCAATTGGCGACCATGAATACTTATGTGTCTGGCAATGTGCTTAGGTGTAAAGAGAAGTTTCTAGGCGATATTCTAGGGATTCATGCTCTTTTAGATATGTACCAATCAAATTCTTTACTTAATCAAGAGAAAGAGTTAGTCAAGAGTTATAAGTTGTTTTGGAACAAGAAGAGACGCTTTGGTTTCAGAAGTCGAGAGAGAAGTGGGTTGCTCTTGGGGATAGAAATACTCGCTTCTTTAATTTGTCTATGATACTACGAGTTTTAACCCTATATCCTACTGCAAGTGCACATCAAACGTAATAGTACTTAGGGGACGAATTCCTCACAGAACCAAGTTACACTCTCAATTTCTATTGAATCGCAAGCTATATCAATCGAATGAAGGAAGTGAATTCTAACAACTTTAATGTGATTGTAATCAAATAGCTAAAATAATCGGATGTCGGGTATTCATTCGGGAGTTAGAATTCTTGTCAGGGAAACTATCCAGGAACTACTCTGATCTTATTCTTGGCTCGGACATAAATAACGGTAAACCAACTCTTGTTGAATCTACCCCTCTATTAATAACCTAAAGGTCCTAACTATCGTTGGTTTCAGATTACAGATAGGCTTTATCGTTTAGGTTCAATTACCCACAATCCAACCTAGCATCAACTCTCGTTGGTAGTGAAGGAATTGCTCTTTTAATCTAGTTATAGTTCTTAACAATCTTCTCGAAAGTTAACAACCTGAATTCATCGACTAGATGATCATGCTAATCTATGCATTGGACTCAAGTATTAGAAGGAGAATCATTCCCCAACAGTGAATTCTAAAACCCTAGAATCTCTAGATCCGATCTAAGATCTACTCAGACATAGAACAACAAATTGGGCAAGTCATGATGAACTGAAACTGAAATTGCATTAACAGAAATAAAGAGGATTCATAAATTCTTCTCAAGTATGAAGAGATCTTCTTCCTAGCTTACAAACTCTTAAAACTCTGTAAAATTTGTTCTCTCTCAACTCAAAGACTCCTCTCAAATAAAAATAGGAAAAAAGTATTTATAAGGCCCAAAACAAGAGCTGAAAATCGTGAAATTAGGTTTCTGCGAAAGGCTTTGATCGATCGATCCTTGGTTGATCGATCGATCTTTTGGATGATGAATCGATCTTCTCAGAAACCAAATCATTCTTCATATCGTGCGCATAATCCTTTCAGATCATTGATCGATCGATCCTTGGTAGATCGATCGGTCCTTCCTTTCGTGGAGAATGTCGGAAAATGCTTCAAACCTCTCCAAATTCCACCTTCAAACATAATTCCAACTCTGAACGTTTTGACCTGAAATCGCAATAAAACATAGACGAATTTCCCAAATATAACTGTAAAAATGAGCTCAAAACCGACAAACTATGAGGAACATCAATTCCCCCAGACTTAGCTTCTTGCTTGTCCTCAAGCAAAGAAAGAAAGACTCTAGGAAGATCACATCTCATCAGATAAATGACTCTCTCGAGATTCTGCACATCAACACTCTAGGAAGAACATCAATTCCCCCATTCTCTTTTTCCATAAAATCAATTATTCCCAGGTTTCCTTAAGGTATCAATTTCCCTAATTCAACATTTTAAATCACTTCTTATTTCAACTCCTACATTTGCTCAAACTCATACTTATTTGTTCAAGCTTTATCAATGAATCACAAAAAAGTACGGGTTTACACACAGTCCCGGTTCACCTTAGGCCATATTATGCGAGCTGAGTTGAAAGAAAGATGATTCTATTATACTTTAACTGAAACTGGGATTGATGAAAAGAGACACAGAACCAAATTTAGAAGGAACATCTTTCATTGAGTAAAGAGAAGGAATATACCTGATGTATTACCAATTCTCTTAACGAGAGGATTAAGTTCGGTAATGTGTGAAATCAGGATGAAATCCCCTGAAATTTGAGATGAGTGTGCTCTGAAACTGAGTGTTGCTTTGTCTCTAGGTTTTCCAATAGTCTAATCGATTATAGAAAAATGCAAAACAAGTGATACTAAGTTCAGGATAATGCTAAGGAAATAGAAAATCAAATGATCTGATGTCAGTCTCAAAAACTTAAAAATACAGAAATAAAAGAAGGAAATAGTCTGAAAAATCTAGAATGAAAAGAAACAAAACAGAAACATGCGTTAGTCAATAAGTGTTCTCCCCCAGACTTACTTTACACCGTGTTGGTGTAAAAATAAACCAAAAGGAAGACATAAAAACGCATAAGAAATAAAAGTAAGTAAAAAGAAATAGTTTTAAAGAAAATGAAAATAATCTGAAGCAAAAGTTGGAAGTAGCGAAGGAGCTACCAGGGCTCTTCCTGTAGAGGTCGCCTGGTGCTCTGCGGCGGCGAGGAACACAGTAATCCACTGTCTGATCATCCTCATCATCATCAGACCGATGTTCAACAACATCCGGTCGGTGAGTAGGTGCGGTAGGCATGGAGGCATGCTCATTACGATCGGCTGAAGGTGCACTCACAAAGGGACCCTGGGATCCTCCTCAAAGCGTTCCAGATTGTCCGCTGGATCGACCTCTTCCTCCTCTCATTCTCAACCTGCCATTCTCTGAACTACCCATCCTTGAAGTCCGGTGAGTAGTGAGGCAATCCGAGTTCCTCCTCAGGAAACTCGGGAATGAAAAAGCCTGAAGGTTGAGCGGCTGATGCTGGAGGTACGAACTGAGTGGATGTGGAAGCTCCAGCTCTCCTAGATCGAGCACACGGTGCAGTCTCCTTCTCCTTGAGCTTACCGGAGATCTCGGGATGTGACAAATCAGGTCGGAACTGTACGTTCTCTCTGCAGCTTAGTGAAGTGATGTGAGGAACTGGGAGAGTGACGTACATCATCTGGGGTGTATCATCGAAAAAGGTCCATTGCTTCTTCTCCAGAAGGTACCCAAATCTTGCCAAGGCAGCTATATCGATCAGATCGATCCTCTGAACAACCTTTGTCTCCTCGAGGTCTAACCCATGGTGCATGAAGATCGGTGTCAGGAGACTACCGATTGGCTCAACCACTCCCTTCCTTGGGTCACCCCTGTATCTGCGCCTGATCAGCTCGTTGGCAAAAAGATAGCCCAGTTGATGTTCAAAGGAGGTCCTGCAGCGAAGGTAGGGTCGTGGTACAGATCTGGTACCGTAGGAGAGATGGTGTCGTGCAAATACTCCAGCTCAGATTTGGTCACACTGCCTGACTCCTCTTTTGCCAGAATCATCGACCCGATGTGCTTGGCTACTATCCTAATGGCCGGATTCCTTATGTGAGTGAGCTTTGAAGCCTCCCTGATACCTGTCACCTGACAACACATATCACAATTCATTCTTTGGAGGAGAGTTCTTTGACGGTTTCTGCCCAACTACATACTCATGAAAACCGTAAAATATGGCATAGCTCCTGAATCGTGATCGTGTAGAGGGCTCCTCTGTACCAGTATGTCAGGTCTTGTGCATAGATTGGACTGTGGGGATCAGTACATGCGTGCATATCATATGTCGCTAAGAACTGCCGGACGACCTCTAAATATAGTGGATAGGCTTCGAAGCAGAACTTGGTCAGACAAAGATTGTCCAACAGCTGAACAACATCTTCCAGAACGCCCATCCTGTCTAGTGTCTCGTGGCAAAGGAACTTGGTCGGGATCAACGTGTTTGTGAGGAGTTGATCATAGAAGCTTTCGTGAAAGCTCTTCTAAAAATCTCCCTCAGTCCTATCTTTGTACGCTGCTGTATTTCTGACAAGGGCAGGGGCATCCCTGTTAGCCACAAAATCCACAAAGTATATCTGTTCTGGCCTCGGCCACGGCAAACAGTCACCAAGTTGACCTCGTCCAGGCATATCGTCGTACTGTCGCGACAACTGACCACACTGCAGATTTGAAGATGTCCTGACCTTCTTTGTAGGTTTCCTAGGATTGGAGGTTGATGTGCGCACCATGTACAAATAAAGAACATAGACACAACAAAAAAATTGAGTTTGTGATCGAGAAAATTCACAAGAATTTGAGATTCTAGGTGTACAAATGATCAATGGTTCGATTGCTTTTCTAATTAAATAATATCAACATCCAGAAATGTATCAATCGAACTACAACAAATCACAATCAAGCCTAAAAATTTCGAAATTCCCCTAAAAATTCTCCTTCAACCTAACAAGCAATCTCTAATCGAATTTCAACAATCCAAACAGCAAGAGGGGGTCAAATCTATGTAAGAATGAGGCACATGCATCAGTTAATCGATGAAAATCAACAAGAAAACAAGTTCTCCTTTTACCCAAGTCAACCTCCAAATCGGACCAAAAATTCTAATTTAGAGGACATACCTTTGCTAATCGGAGTTATAAACCACAAAATGAGATATAGGACAAGATTTTAAGCGGTGTTACTGCTCGATCGATCCATGCTTTTCATGTCGTGCTATGGATCGTGCGTTCTTCGTGCTCGATTAGTCGGTCTTTGCTCATTTGGTCGGGCTGTGCTTATCCAGTCGGGCAACGAATCATGCGCTACTCCTCGCTCGATCGATCATGTGTTATTGGTGGGAAATGGATCGTGCGCTACTCTTGATCGATCGATGCTTTGTGCTCGGTCGTGCTTTTGATCGTGCACAACCTACTGTGTGCCTTTGATCGATTGATTATTGGTAGATCGATTGATATGTGCCTTCAAGAGCTTTCTACTTTTGAAAAAAACACAAAAACGAAATCAAACAAATATATTATTGAGGTTTTTGAGCACATATATTATTGTGGTTTTTCAAGAGCTTCCTTTTATTTCAATTTTGAGCACATATATTATTGTGGTTTTTCAGGAAATGGTTCACTCAATGAGAACAAAGAAAGGAAGAAAGGGGTGGATGTTGTTAAAACTCGAAGAAAGCCTTTGATCGTGTACTGTGACATTTTCTCGAAGATACACTTAGAGCTGTAGGTATGCCATGTAGTTGGATTTATTGGATCATTTAGTGTGTGGATGGATCGTCTATGATGTTATTATGGAATAAGGAAAAGAAAAAACCTATTAAACCGAAGTGTGGGTTAAGACAAGGAGACTCGTTGTCACCATACCTGTTTGTTCTTTCTTTTGAATGTCTTTCCACCAGATTGAGTTTGCGGTTTCTTTGAAAGCTTGGAAGCCAATTTTCCTTTCAAGACAATGTGGCTCGCCTTTTGGCAGATCGGATTAGTGCAACTAGTGGAATCCAACAATCTGTTGAGGTGGGGAAATATCTGGAAATGCATATTCTTCAAAAACGCATCAATAAGAATACTTTCCATGAAGTGCTCGAGAAGGTCTCGTCTCGTATTTCAGGGTGGAAAAGATGATATTTGAGTTTGACGGGAAGGGTTACATTGACAAAATTAGTGCTATCTTCTATCCCGATTCATTATATGAATACAATAGCTCTCCCTAAACATACTTTGGCTAGTCTTGATAAGATATCCCGATCCTTTATTTGGGGTAGTTCGGCGTGGGATCGTGTTTGTTTCTCTAAGGCAGAGGGTGGCTTAGGTATTTGGAAGACACAACAAAAATCATGCTCTAATAGGTAAGATTGTTTTACGGAAGAATTACAACGTAGGGGCTGTTATCAATGGTGATTGGCTCATACCAAATATTACATGGTCCTCTACTTGGTCAAGCGTGATGAATGGAGTTCGGGAAGTCTTTTTACCAAGGTTGAAGTGGGTTGTTGGTGATGAAAAAATGATTCTTTTTTGGAAGGATTGCTGGCTGGATAATAAAGGTTTATGTGATGAATACTTAGTAAATGTACCTTCTATTATGGAGAATTGTACGTTAGCATCTTTTTGGTTTACCAGGGCTGAAGTGGGTTATTGGTGATGGAAGGACTATTCTTTTTTATGGTTTCATTCTTTGGATGTTTGTCCAGACTTTTTGAATTGGATTAGTTTGGAGGATCTTTTAGAGGTTTCAAAATCCATATTAGTTGCAGTGAAATTGTTTTATTTAGTTATGAATAAGGGGTTGTGCCCCGGTTTCTCACAAAAAAAAAGAAGTCTTTGTTAAAATGTACTTGTACAATAGCTAATATAGAGATGGTTTAATCATTAGCTTGTGAAAATCACGAGTTTTCACTTAGTTTTTCTGACCCCAAAGTTAGCCGGATCTTATGCTACGAAACCATTGAATAAATTAGTTAGAGAAAAAAAGTCTCACTACCTGATTTAGAGGTCGTGGCGACTGTTGCACCAGATTACTTGAAATATATATATAAAATAATTTCAATGCATCAATTACCAAAATAATTCAGATACAACTTTTTATTATTGGGAAATTAGCAAAAATGGCACAACTTTATTTAATAATTTATCAAACATGATAAAACTCTAAAAACACTTATATTCAATATATTTTATACAATATTCGCCATAGTGAAAAATTCTTTTTAAAACATTGATTTTTTACATAACTTATTTTTTAAAAAATGAAAAATTAATTTTATACTAAAGTTGAATATGTTATTAACTAATTTTGTATAGAATGTTAATTTATAGAATATCTATTTGATATATTATATTTTTTTTGTCAACTAACCTACTGACTTTTAAATCTCACTCATGCTATTGCAGGTAGAGAGTTCGATCCCTAGTGCATTGAGAATTTGTAAAGTGACAACACCACTGGACCACCTGTCCTCGGTATTTGATATATTATATTTATATCATCAATTTATACATATTTGTTTAGAAATATCTCAACCTAGCCCTCTTTTACTTTTCCTCCATTCCCTTCTCATTATTCTTTCTCTCATTCTTATCCCTATCCTCCTCATAATCATTTTCTTACTTATTCTTGTCTCTTTCATTCTCATTTGACTTATTCTTTTTCTTATTTTCCTTCTCTATTTTCTCATTCTTATACAGGTCGCTGCGATTAGCCGTTGGGAGTAGTCGCTAGCGACCATCGACTGCCAAAAGAACAACATAGCAATCAAAACATTTTTTACAAATATTTAAAATATAAATAATTACAATAATAATATATAAAAATAACAAAAATATATAAAATAAAATATAAAAATTATATTTAACAGAAATAAAATCAAAAATTTGAAATTTATAATAATTATGTTAAAATTTTGTAGCTACTATTAAATTTGTATAAATATCCATATATTATTTACATATATATATCAACTAATAAATAAATAAAATTATATTGTTAAAAAATATAAACTAAGAAATTAAAATAAATATATATGTATATATTTGGATATTTACAATAAAAATTTAATATATAATATAATTTTTTGTTGTATATTTTTTTTTACTTTATTCTAATTTAAAAATATTAGTAACCTAATAATTGTATATCTAATAGATAATAAGTTAACAAAAAAAAAAAAAGATAATAAATTATTATACTCTATATATGAATATATAATATTAATAAACCTTCATATAAAAAATATTAAATATAATAAAAATGTTAAATTGTATATATATATTTTTATATAAAAAAAATTTATAGTATTATATTTTACATTATTTTTAGTTTAACTCATATTTTACTTTTTTTTTGCTAAGTTCCGTTATTAGATTTTTCCAAAAAATATTATTTAAATTTTTTTTAAATTTTTATATAATGACATATTAATTTTATTATAAATTATATAAAATTAAAAACTTAAAAAAATAAATATAAAATAATTGCTAGTCGCTAGCGACTGTAAAAGGAACAACATAGCGACGAGTTGCTGCGACTGGTGGCTAGCGATAGCAAACAGAACAAAATTGCGATTAGTCGCAGCGACTGATTGCAGTGACTAGTAAAAGAACATAAACCTGAGATTGTGATTGATGTCGCTGATCGCTGGTCGTTGTCGTTATCGCTAACAACCATGAAAAGAACAAGGCCTATATTATATACCATATAATATATAATATAGTAATAAGTAGATTTAGTCAAATCTCTTTCTTCTTCTTTCTTTTTTTCTATTACATATCTTGATTATTAAAGTAAATGGTATCTTTTTTAGTGGCAGACGGTAAGTCCACTTAAGTCAACGCATTTGTATAATCAGGGATCGAGTCTTCCTGCCTATATTATGTAGGAATTTGACTATTGGACCGGCTAATTATGGTCAATATAATCTGCATTGACAAAAAAAATGATTTTAAAAATATTAGATGATGGTTAAGTGGTAAAAATATAGGGCTTTTGACCGTTTCCTTAATTTGGTCCATACATGTGCTATTTTATTAATTATAATGACAAAATGTGATATTTGACCAATTACCCCTTTATTATTCAGGGTTTCTTAACTGGTACAACACTGAATACTTCTCTTATCAAAAAGCAGTTGTGCACTGAAGGGTTTCTTTAAAGTAGAGAGATATTTATTTTTCATCTAAATTTGGAGAAGTACATTTTTTTCTATATTTATAAGAGTATGACTTCTTCTTACTAAATAGATTTTTAATTTATAGTATTATACCTAAATTATATGATCAAAATATATATATATATATATTACAAAAAATTTATTATTTTACAAAATGTATATATTATTTTAAAATTCTTAATTTAGGTGATGTACTGAAACTTTATTTAAATTAATTGTGATTTTACTAAATGTGTAAAATATTTAGATTTTAAAAATTAAAAGAACATTTTATAAATAAATAAATTCATTGATAGTAAAAAGTATAGTAAAATATTGTAGCAAAACCTTTTCTATGTTTAGAAAAAAAAATAGAACGAACCATCAAAAATGGTCTAAAACTCTTATTTTATGACCTTTATCCTAGGGCCGGCACTAGTATGAAAATCACTAACATATTCGTAATGAAGATAGACATGACATAACAAGGCATGGCATGTCTCGACATGTCAGTGAAGCTCTTTGTAAAAGGTTGCAGACTCGTCCCTGTTTAGTTTCATGGATGAATCCTTCGGTGATGTCATACAAGAGACCAAGAAACAACTTCATGATTACTCATCTGATGGTTTGGGAACTCTTGTTGTTGGGATGAGAGAGCTTAACGGCTCAGAGTTTGAGCAATATCATTCTTCCTTTGAGGCAGCAAGCACTGCCTTGATTGGTAGGGCTGGCTTGCTGACAAAGGTTTCTGGAAACATAGAGAGGAGCCTTAGAATAGTAGAAGCCATTGCAATTGAAGACAACTTGCAGCGTGGTGTCCCGGAAGCAATAGAATTGCAGGGATAAAAGTACGGGTTTTGACTGATGACAAACAAGAAACTGCCATATCCATTGGCTTCTCATCGAAGCAAATTGTAATCAATAGCAACTCGTTGGATTCATGTTGTTGAAGCTTAGAAGTAGATAATGCTAGTGATGACGAAAGTGATAACATAGCCTTGATTATTGATGGTACCACTCTCATATATGTACTTGACTATGATCTTGAAGATGTGGTAAGTGAATATTGATGATCATTTGCTTACTCTGCTTACCAGTAAATTTCCCTAATTCTTCGTTGTCCTTTGTTTCAAATTCGAAATTTTTATATACATCATTTAACTTAGAATCAGAGTCGTTATTGCTAAATCCAAAATACGAGACGGGAATACTGAAAAGTGTAAGAAATCAAAGAATCAAGAAGCTACAACTGGAGTCGGGTGTTTCGAACACACACGGAGAAGGTTTAGTCGCTTCAAATCGTGGATTTTATTATGAGGAAGAAGATTGTTTTCCTTCGTGAGGGGATTAATGAAGAAATTTTTTCAACTAAAAGCTGTTCAAAATCTCTTTAAATCAGAATGAATTTTCATAAATAAAAATTCAGTTTTGAATAAAAAAGTTTTGATATGATTTTGATGAAGCATTGGTTGATTAATAAAATATTATGTATTATTTTAATTGCTTTTTATAAATTTTTAATTGAATATATAACACAAGATTTGAAAAATCATTAGTTAACAGGTGAATTCAAAATAACTTAAAATTTTGTTTTCAGTACACCCTTTAATATCCAGATTATCATAACTATTCTATACATTGATTCTCTTTCATGGATATACATTAAAACTTCTATAAAATAATGAGATTTTGAAAATTTACTAATTAAAAAACATATTAATTTATTCATAAATTAATATTATTAATTTATAATAATTTTAGTCGTTAAAATTCTTTAAAAAGGATAAATTAAGACCATTTTTAGATTAATTTTTTAAAGGTTATAAATTTTATAATTTTGGCACTACAAATTTAATATTTAAAAGATAATATCTTGACAATAGATTTACCTATACTATATATCAAGTATATGATTAATGACCTCAACTATCCTATTTCAATAATACTATTACAATAAAAATAATACATATTAAAAATTTGAAACTTAAAAAAATTGTGGTTATTTTTTACGATATGTTATACTACAACATCATAGTGTGAAAACAAAATATAAAAACTGTTTTATGGAGTCGAGTTATAGGAAAAAGAAATTATTTTTAAAATCATACATTAATATATATATTTATTTATATATATGTGTGTAAATTTACATAATTATTAATTTATAATATTGTTAGTACTATATTTTTATAGAGGTTTCAAAATTCCCCCCGCTTGCATTTGCAAGAACTTGGCTAATGGACAGACCATTTGTGGTCAATGTTGACAAAAAAAATTATTATTATCTTTTAATTTATTGAATTTGATTAATAATTTATTAATTTATAGAAATTATAAATTTATCGAGTATTAGTTTGAAACCTCATAAAATAACAAAAAATAATAAAAATAATGAAGAAAAAGGATATTTTAATCTGTCATCTAAATACAACGTAATCAGATTA
This sequence comes from Lepidium sativum, assembly GCA_023374145.1. NCBI lineage: Eukaryota > Viridiplantae > Streptophyta > Magnoliopsida > Brassicales > Brassicaceae > Lepidium > Lepidium sativum. The sequence goes on along the minus strand of JAKUCM010006985.1, from coordinate 17,771 downwards.
CGGTTACAAAAATTGGAAAACAGTATGAATGCTTTCACTTTATTTTAACAACAACAAAGATAGTAAATACTAAGAGCAAGTTTATTGGTGGGGTTATAAACATTTCTAAAATATAAAAATCAGAAAAATACATAAAAGTAGCAGATATAACAAGAAACGATTCTTAAAAGAGGAACTCTAGAAACGATTATTAAGCAAAATTGAAACTTGTTAATTTTTAACTGCATATTATATTTTTTAAAATTTAAATTTAAATAAAAATTAAATTTTATTATTTAGAAAGTCAATATACTTTCTCCACCGATTGAAGTGGTCTAAGACACATATAATTAAGCGAACCAGTCTGCTTACTTAGTCTTATGCGAGGTGACTAGCGAGCGCATGTGAAATCAGCTGGAGTGGGCATGACACAACAGATTCTAATAAGCTCGTTAATTCTCTCGTCGATAGTTACTGAGATCGGAAGAACTGAGACTTTAAATGCATTGCATATGCAGACGGAGGCCACTGGAGATGAAAGTCCCATCACTAAATTGCAGCATGGAAATATTGCTGGACTGTTGAGAATGCGTCCCACCGGAAGCACATTGGCACAAAGTTGGATTTGGGTTAAATCTCTGGGACACACCGGCGCGGCTTGAGGTGGAGGAGGTTGGGCTACGCTGAAGCCAAAGAGGATGAGGCTGATGGTCATGACGAAAACTATCGTGTTTTTTTTATCATATTTTTTGAAGCCATTATTATTAGTTTTTTTTGTAATTTTGGAGAGGAGTGTTGAGTGATTAGTTTGTGAGGTGTGAGATTTGTATTTATAGTGTTTTAAAAGGTTTGTGTGGTTACTATAGGATATGCCATTAAATAATTCTCTAATTTATGTTAATTAAAAGTCAAAAAGTGAAAATACATATGAAATAAATGAACAAATTTATAGGTATTTTGATCTATATAAAAGTCAACTTATGGAATGTGGCATTACCTTTATCTAGTAGCCCTTCCCAAGTTGCAACTTTATGCAAAGATATGAACTCTAAACGGCTAAACCTCATCTAGTCAACTAGAGAAGATGTTTGGCAAGAACACTTCGTCAACTCTTAATACAAATCGATTTACTGAAGCCATCATTTTATAGTCTTTTAAAAGGTTTGGTTGCTTACTATATATATGTGATGTGATTTAATAAGAGATATTTGTCTCAATAGACACAAAAGAAATCACAAATTAGGTGAATACTGTATAGACATTATATACTGTATAGACGTTCAAAACTTGTGAAAAGCAAATTAGTCACTATGAGTAGAATAATGAATATAGTTAGTTTTTTTTGTTTCAATTTTGCTATGACTATATTTTTAATATTTATTCAACAATGGTTGTCAAGCAAATTTATCATTGTTATTTTATTTTATTGTGTAACTGTTCGCACATAGTGACCATATGTAGTATAACTATATTATTCGGAGTCATATGTTTTATAGATTTTTCTTTATGTTGTTTTTATCTTTATATTATGTAAAAAATATTTATTTTATTAAAAAAATCTCATTAACAGAAAAAGAACAGATTTTTTTTTTCAAAGTTTGACAGAATGTTTCTAAGTTAACCATATAAATAATATTTCTGTAAATTTTTTTGGGACAAAATAATTAACTTTTGCAAATTAATTAACTATAGATTTGTTCGGAGTCATATGTTTTATAGATTTTTCTTTATGTTGTTTTTATCTTTATATTATGTAAAAAATATTTATTTTATTAAAAAAATCTCATTAACAGAAAAAAGAACAGATTTTTTTTTTCAAAGTTTGACAGAATGTTTCTAAGTTAACCATATAAATAATATTTCTGTAAATTTTTTTGGGACAAAATAATTAACTTTTGCAAATTAATCAACTAGCTGAAATAAAATGTTGTGATCAAAATCACTAATTCAAAAGCCACTCGCAATATATAATCATTACGCAACGTCATTTTAAGATGCATGGATCTTAAGAGAAAGATTAAGAAGAAAGAAAGTCAAAGTTGAAGCTGAACTGTACGGAGATTTGCTGACTAAAAAGAAATCATGATACGAAAGTGTTCGCGGATACGACAGATTACACATAAATAAACACTTGTCTTAACTCGAGAATATATGTTTTGGAGAGCTATTGTTTTGTTTTGTGTTGCTGAAAATTATAATCAACATGTGTAAGACTATGAATAAAAGTTTATATTAATAGAACGGGTTGAAGCGTTGGATCAAAATTCCAATTTGAGTATCTCACTATGGGAGAACATGAGTCCCTAAAAGTTTTCGGCAGTAAACTCAGCTCTTTCTCCCATAAATCATTGGTTCGAAGAAAGATCTACAAAGATAAGAAACTAGTGAAGAAGTTTCTACTACTGTCTTCCCACAAGATTCCATGGACATTACTTTGCTCTCGAGGTAACTCAAAACTCTAATAATCTAAGATTTTGGTCTGATGCATGCGTATGAAATTCAACTCAACAAAGGGATTGAACCTCATCATGGAAAATGAATTGCTATGTTAGCTGCGGAAAAATTCAAACCTCAGACAGCTAATCTAGACAACCAAGTGGGAATGATCGTAAAGAAGTACCTCAAGAAGGTTGAAAGAATACAAAGAAGGGACAATCATGTGTCTGCTAGACAAGTTCATAGACAAGTTCATGAGAAAGAACAACAGAGATATGATAAACAATATCTTGAGTGTGAAGGATATGGCCACTTTAAAGCTTAATGTCTAACCATCAAAAGGAAAATGACACTAAAGTGCTTCGAGTGTCAAGGGTATGGGCATTTAAAATCAGATTGTGTAGGTAATTCAAAGCGGAAGGACAAGATTGTGTTAATAAGCTGGAGTGAGAGTGACACAGAGGACGAAGATAGGGACAATGATCATGTGGCACATTTAAGTCTGGTCGAAATATTTGAAGAGGGTGACTATGTGGCTGAACACAATGAGACTAGATATACATTTGTTGCTTAATATGATCAAGATGCTGCAACTGACAAAGACTCATAGGAAGAAAATGATTTGGGATTGTTACATGTAGATGAACTACAAATTTGTGTACTAAACCTTGTTGAATAAAAAAAAACAGCAAGATGGTATCGAAAAACATTTTTAGTCAGACAAGGTTCATGGACTTGATACAAAGTTAGAGACAGAAAAAAACAAAAAATACAAAGCTTGAGAGTAGTCTCTCGGAACAGCAGAAGAACAATAAGATGCTTTCCAAAGGGACAAAAGATCTAGACAAAATTATGAAATTTTGGCGAACAAACAAAGGAGACTAGGGTCTGGGATATCAAGAGGCTGGGAACACAACGGCAAACACTGTCTTTGTCAAGGCAACATACACCATGCAGGCTTCAACATTAGAACATAAAGCAATAAGGGTGTTTCAACCAACATCTCACAAAAGAATGACATGTACAGTGAGAAATTTTACAAAGATTTACTAGAGTCAACTAATAGACTGCTAGTATAGTAGTAAGTATGGTCATGTCATGTCTCAATGTTAAGGATTTCAGAATCATCTTCGCTGAATCATGAAACAACAAAATACTTCAGGGATTATGAGAACAATAACATGGTCAGGGTAAAAAAGTTGGATTTGTATAGTCAGGTTATTTACACAAATTATAAGGATCACAAAGACTCAACAACAAAACGCCGGCATTATGGTAGTGGGTGTTCACGATACATGACATGAAAATAAGAAAACTTGTTGAACTTTAGAAAAGTCTCTGGAGGAAGGGTGACCTTTGGAGGAGGTGTTAAAGGAGAAATCAAAGGAAAAGAGGATACATATGGGTATTCACGACTGAGGTTGAACAATAAGCACTTCATGGATGGGCTAAAAGCAAATCTCACTAGTATTGGTTAGATGTGTGACTTGGATTTGGATATGATGTTCACTAAAGTTGGTTGTAAGGCATATGCCGCACATGGAGTTGTGGTTCTTGAAGGTGTAAGATCAAGAAACGACTACTATATGTGGACACCAAAAAAAAATTATGAGTGTAGTTCAAGATAATGAGGCATTACTGTAGCAACAACGATTGGGTCACATGAACAATCAGACAATGGTGAAGCTTGCATACCATAAAGTTGTGAGAGGGTTTCATAAACTTCAAGGACACAAGAATTTATGTGTGGTCCGTGAAACATGGGAAAGCAAGTCAAAATGCAACATCGTTTAGTACAAGATGTAAGGTTGATATCACCATTGCAATTGGTTGACATGGATTTTATGGATCCAATTCAGGTAGCAAGCACAACTGGTAATACATTTTGGTGTGGTTGATGACTTCTTACGATACACATGGGTTAGATTCTTGAGAGAAAAGAATGATACGCTGGACAGCTTCAAGATTCTAGCTATTCAACTAAAAAATGAGTGTTATAAAATCATGACAATCCGAAGTTTCAACTTTACTCAATACGTTAGACATGGGTTAGAATGATGTATTTGATCAATTTTTTGGATCTCAAGGGATTTTTAAAACTTACTCAGCTCCATGGACTCCTCAATAGAATGGTGTAGTGGAGAAGAAAAAACATAACGCGTCAAGAGATGGCTAGAGCCATGCTGCAGGGGAACGAAGTTGCCAAACACTTCTAGGCTTAGGCTGTCAACACTGCCTTTGACATCATTAACAATGTGTATGTTCGGAAAGGAACAAACTAGACAACTTATGAACTGTGGAAAGGAAAATCACTGACTTTCAATTACATTCATGTTTCTGGATGTGTATGCTACATATCGGATGACAAGGATCAGCTTGGGAAGTTTGATTCAAAAAATGGCACATAAAACGATAGATCCCCGTCAAGCAGAAATAGAAACTTGTTTTAACTTGTGAGTTTTTATTCATGAAGGATTTGGGAGATTTTAGGTTAAGGTGTTTGACCTATAAAAAATGTTTTTGAGTATGTAGAGACCGTCAAACACTCTTGAGATATTGGAGGAGCTTTTTACTTTAAGGTGTTGATGTTCCTCATATTTTGTCGGTTTTGAGCTCATTATTACGGTTATATTTGGGGGATTCGTCTGTGTTTTATTGAGATTTCAGGTCAAAAACGTTCAGAGTTGGAATCATACTTGAAGGTGGACATTGGAGAAGTTTGAAGCATTTTTCTGGTATTCTCCACAAGAAGAAGGATCGATCGATCAACACAAGTGTCGATCGATCAGTGCTTTAACAAAGAATATGCGCACGATCTGAAGAACGACTTGGCTTCTGAGAGATGGACTCAATGTCCAAAGATCGACCAATCAACACAAGGATCGATCGATCGATGCCTTTCAAAACAAACCTAATTTCACGATTTTTCAGCTCTTGTTTTGGGACCTATAAATACTCTTTCATATTTTATTTTTAGAGGCATCTTTGAGTTGTTGAAGAACGATTTTATAGAAGTTTGAGAGTTTGTAAGCTAGTAAGAAGATCTCTTCACACTTGAGAAGAATTTCTGAATCCTATTTCTCTTTATCAATGCAATTCCAGTTTCAGTTTATCATGATTTGCTTGGTTCATTGTTCTCTGAGTAGATCTTAGATCAGATTTAGTGATTCTAGCGTTTTAGAATTCGCTGTTAGGACATAGGATTGATGAATAAATGATTCTCCTTCTAATACTTGAGTTTAATGCATAGATTAACTTGATCGCATAGTTGATGATTTTAGGTTGTTAACTTCCCAGAAGTTTGTTAAGAACTAAAACTAGATTAGAATAGCAATTCGTTCACTACCAACGAGAGTTGAGGCTAGGTTGGGTTGTGGATAATTGAACATAAGCGATAAAGCCTACTTGTAATCTGAAACCAACAAGAGTAAGGACCTTTAGATTATTAGTAGAGTGGTAGATTTAACGAGAGTTGGTTTATCTTTATTTATGTTCAAGCCAAGAATATGATAAGATTCGTTCATGAATAGTTTCCCTGTCAAAAGCTCTAACTTCTGAATGAATACCTGATATTCGATTGCTTTAGTTATTTGATTACATTCGCGTTTAAGTTGTCAGTATTTACTTCTCTGATTTTGATTGATATAGCTTGCGATTCGATAGAAGTCGAAAGTGTGATCTGGTTCTCTGAGGAATTCGACCCTTAAATACTATTACGTTTGCTGTGCACTTGCAGTAGGATATAGGGTTAAAAATCATGTTATCAAGTTTTGTGCGCCGTTGCCGGGGAACCAATAGTTGCCTTTTGATTTTCTGTTTACAGTTTCAAATCTAAATCGTTACTTACGTTTTTCTTTTTGTTCGTTTTTGTTCCTTTCTAGTGTGTACGACTAGAAGTTAAGGTTCAGAATATCTATTCAACTTGGATAATCAAGTGCTTGCGAGGGTTGAAAGAAATAACCAAAGAGCTAGGAATATGAATCCTCAGGAGAATCAAGCACAAAATCCGCAGGATATGGCCACAATGGTACACCAATTGCAGAGAGAGCTGGCTGAGATTAGGAGAGCACGAGAGCCTGCTCAACGCAAAGCGATAAGTGACATGGACACTCCACACACCCACTATCAAAATCGCTCAGCTAATCGACCTCCCGCAATTGAGAGGAATGATTATGAGATCAAACTCAGCTTATTGGGTTGGTTAAGCAGTATGTCTTCAATGGGCTTCCAGGGGAGAATCCTATGGATCACATAGAGAATTTTGAAGACATATGTGGCACCACAAGCTCTAATGGTATACCTGCTGATTAGTAAAGTGTAAGCTTTTCCATCATTCACTCTTAGACAGAGCCTCTAGGTGGTTGCGTTCATTACCTCCAGGATCACTCACCACATGGGCTCAGGTTCGAGCAGCGTTTCTTGATCAGTTCTACACTATATCCAAGGCTGCAGCTCTCAGGAGCAAGATTTCATCGATTCAGTAGAGTAAAAATACTTGGGTCGTGTGTTGTTTGCTTACTAGATGGGAGAAAGCCTAATTTCATATTCCAAAATAGCTAAGATGGAATAAGCATAAAGACCACAAAATCAGAAGAGTTCGAAACAAGAATAATCTTAAGCAAATTCCTTAGATCTATACTAATCTAACTAATTTCCAAAAGAACCCAATGGAACATACATACTAAGTATGGGGAGAAGCTCAAACTCAAGCATATAAATGAAAAGCATAATGAAAGACAAAAAATGAAAACGGAATCGAACTTAACCAAATTTAAGATTCAACAAGGATCAAAGGTTTTCATGAAAGAAACAGAGAACAATCTTAAAGGTAAAGAAAAGTTGTTTTCAGATCTATGCCTCTAGATAAAAAAACTTAGGTCCTACATTTTTCGCTTACTAGGTGGGAGTACGCCTAATATCACATACCAAATAGGTAAGATGGGATAAGCAACAAGACCACTTAATCTGAAGAGATCAAAACAACAATAACTTTTAGCAAGTATGCAATTCTTTAGATCAATAATAATCTAATTCATTTCTTGAAGAACCCAATGGAACATACTTACTAAGCATGGTAAGAAGCTCAAACTCAAGTGTAGAAACGAAAAGCTTAATGAAAGACTAAACACAAGCTGAAAACAAAATCAAAATTAACTAATTTCAATATTCAACAAAGATCAAAGGTTTTCATGAAAGAAACAAAGAACAATCTTAATGGTAAAGAAAAGTTGTTTCACATCTATGTCTCTAGTTTAAAAAGACTTGGGTCTTGCGTTGTTTGCTTACTATATGGGAGAAAGCCTAATTTCATATTCCATATAGCTAAGATGGAATAAGCATAAAGACCACCTAAACAGAAGAGTTCGAAACAAGAATAACCTTAAGCAAGTATGCAATTCCCTAGATCTATTCTAATCTAACTCATTTCCTCAAGAGCCCAATGGCACCTACTTATTAAGCATGTTGAGAAGCTTAATCTCAAACATATAAACAAAAAGCATAATGAAAGACTAAACACAAGCTGAAAACGAAATCAAACTTAACCAAATTCAAGATTCAACAAAGATCAAAGGTTTTCATGAAAAAAGAGAGAACAATCTTAAAGGTAAAGAAAAGTTGTTTTCAGATCAATGCCTCTAAAGTAAAAAGACTTGGGTCCTGCGTTGTTTGCTTACTAGATGGGAGAAAGCCTAATTTCATATTCCAAATAGCTAAGATGGAATAAGCATAAAGACCACCAAATCAGAAGAGTTTGAAACAAGAATAACCTTAAGCAAGTACGCAATTGCTTAGATCTATGCTAATCTAACTAATTTCCAGAAGAACCCAATGGAACCTACATACTAAGTATGGCGAGAAGCTCAAACTCAAGCATATAAATGAAAAGCATAATGAAAGACAAAAAACAAGCTGAAAACGAAATCGAACTTAACCAAATTCAAGATTCAAAAAGGATCAAAGGTTTTCATAAAAGAAGCATAGAACAATCTTAAAGGTAAAGAAAAGTTGTTTTCAGATCTATGCCTCTAGATAAAAAAAACTTAGGTCCTACATTTTTTGCTTACTAGGTGGGAGAGAGCCTAATATCACATACCGAATAGGTAAGATGGGATAAGCAACAAGACCACTTAATCTGAAGAGATCAAAACAAGAATAACTTTAAGCAAGTATGCAATTCCCTAGATCTATACTAATCTAACTAATTTCCTAAAGAACCCAATGGAACCTACTTACTAAGTATGGTGAGAAGCTCAAACTCAAGCATATAATTGAAAAGCATAATGAAAGACAAAAAACAAGCTGAAAAAAATATCAAACTTAACCAAATTCAAGATTCAACAAGGATCAATGGTTTTCATGAAAGAAACAGAGAACAATCTTAAAGGTAAAGAAACTTTGTTTTCAGATCTATGCCTCTAGATAAAAAACCTTAGGTCCTTCATTTTTCGCTTACTAGGTGGGAGACTAATGTCATATCCCAAATAGCTAAGATGGAATAAGCATAAAGACCACCTATTCTGAAGAGTTCTAAACAAGAAAACCTTAAACAAGTATGCAATTCCCTAGATCTATACTAATCTAACTCATATCCTCAAGAGCCCAATGGAACCTACTTATTAAGCATGTTGAGAAGCTTAAACTCAAGCATATAAACAAAAAGCATAATGAAAGACTAAACACACACTGAAAATGAAATTAAACTTAACAAAATTCAAGATTCAACAAAGATCAAAGGTTTTCATGAAAAAAAGAGAGAACAATCTTAAAGGTAAAGAAAAGCTGTTTTCACATCTATGCCAGTAGAGTAAAAAAAACTTGGGTCCTACTTTTTTCGCTTACTAGGTGGGAGAAAGCCTAATTTCATATTCCAAATAGCTAAGATGGAATAAGCATATATACCACCTAATAAGAAGATATCAGAACAAGAATAACCTTAAGCAAGTATGCAATTCCTTAGATCTATACTAATCTAACTAATTTCCTGAAGAACCGAATGGAACCTTCTTACTAAGTATGGTGAGAACCTAACACTAAAGCATATAAATGAAAAGCATAATGAAAGACAAAAAACAAGCTGAAAATAAAATCAAACTTAACCAAATTCAAGATTCAACAAGGATCAAAGGTTTTCATGAAAGAAACAGAGAACAATCTTAAAGGTAAAGAAAAGTTGTTTTCAGATCTATGCCTCTAGAGTAAAAAGACTTGGGTCCTGCGTTGTTTGCTTACTATATGGGAGAAAGCCTAATTTCATATTCCAAATAGCTAAGATGGAATAAGCATAAGGACCGCCTAAACAGAAGAGTTCGAAACAAGAATAACCTTAAGCAAGTATGCAATTCCCTAGATCAATACTAATCTAACTCATTTCTTGAAGAACATAATGGAACATACTTACTAAGCATGGTAAGAAGCTTAAACTCAAGTGTAGAAACGAAAAGCATAATGAAAGACTAAACACAAGCTGAAAACAAAATCAAATTAACTAAATTTAAGATTCAACAAGGATCAAAGGTTTTCATGAAAGAAACAGAGAACAATCTTAAAAGTAAAGAAAAGTTGTTTTCAGATCTATGACAGCAGAGTAAAAAAACTTGGGTCATACGTTTTTCACTTACTAGGTGGGAGAATGCCTAATATCATATACCAAATAGCTAAGATGCAATAGGCTGAAAGACTAAACACAAGCTCAAAAGGAAATCAAAATTAACTAATTTCAATATTCAACAAAGATCAAAGGTTTTCATGAAAGAAACAAAGAAGAATCTAAAAGGTAAAGAAAAGCTGTTTTCAGATTTATGCCTCTAGAGTAAAAAGACTTGGGTCCTGCGTTATTCGCTTACTATATGGGAGACAGCCTAATGTCATATTCCAAATAGATAAGATGGAATAAGCATAAAGACCACCTAATCAGAAGAGATCGAAAATAGAATAACCTTAAGCAAGTATGCAATTCCGTAGATCAATACTAATCAAACTCATTTCCTGAAGAACCCAATGGAATATACTTACTAAGCATGGTGAGAAGCTCAAACTCAATCGTAGAAATGAAAAGCATAATGAAAGACTAAAAATAAGCTGAAAACGAAATCAAACTTAACCAAATTCAAGATTCAACAAAGATCAAATGTTTTCATGAAAGAAAGAGAGAACAATCTTAACCGTAAAGAAAAGCTGTTTTCACATCTGTGCCAGTAGAGTAAAAAAACGTGGGTTCTACGTTTTTCGCTTACTGGGTGGGAGAAATCCTAATATCATATACCAAATAGCTAAGATGGAATAAGCAACAAGACCACTTAATCTGAAGAGATCAAAACAAGAATAACTTTAAGCAAGTATGCAATTCCTTAGATAAATACTAATCTAATTCATTTCTTGAAGAACCCAATGGAACATACTTACTAAGCATGGTGAGAAGCTAAAAATCAAGCTTAGAAACGAAAAGCATAATCAAAGACTAAACACAATCTCAAAACGAAATAAAATTAACTAATTTCAATATTCAACAAAGATCAAAGGTTTTAACTTGGGTGATACGTTTTTCGCTTACTAGGTGGGAGACTAATGTCATATCCCAAATAGCTAAGATGGAATAAGCATACAGACCACCTAATCTGAAGAGTTCTAAACAAGAATAAGCTTAAGCAAGTGTGCAATTCCCTAGATCTATACTAATCCAATGGAACCTACTTATTAAGTATGTTGAGAAGCTGAAACTCAAGCATATAAACAAAAAGCATAATGAAAGACTAGATACAAGCTGAAAACAAAATCAAACTTAACCAAATTCAAGATTCAACAAAGATCAAAGGTTTTCATGGAAGAAAGAGCGAACAATCTTAAAGGTAAAGAAAAGCTGTTTTCACATCTATGCCAGTAGAGTAAAAAAAACCTTGGGTCCTACATTTTTCGCTAACTAGGTGGGAGAAAGCCTAATATCATATACCAAATAGGTAAGATGGAATAAGCAACAAGACCCCTTAATCTCAAGAGATCAAAACAAGAATAACTTTAAGCAAGTATGCAATTCCCTAGATCAATACTAATCTAACTCATTTCTTGAAGAACCCAATGGAACATATTTACTAAGTATGGTGGGAAGCTCAAACTCAAGCGTAGAAATGAAAAGCATATTGAAATACTAAACACAAGCTGAAAACGAAATCAAAATTAACTAATTTTAATATTCAACAAAGATCAAAGGTTATCATGAAAGAAACAAAGAACAATCTTAAACTTAAAGAAAAGCTGTTTTCAGATCTATGCCTCTAGAGTAAAAAGACTTGGGTCCTGCATTGTTTGCTTACTAGATGGGAGAAAGCCTAATGTCATATTCCAAATAGCTAAGATGGAATAAGCATAAAGACCACCTAATAAGAAGAGATAGAAACAAGAATAACCATAAGAAGGTATGCAATTCCGTAGATCAATACTAATCTAACTAATTTCCTGAAGAACCCAATGGAACATACTTACTAAGCATGGTGAGAAGCTCAAACTCAAGCGTAGAAACGAAAAGCATAATGAAAGTCTAAACACAAGCTGAAAACGAAATCAAACTTAACCAAATTCAAGGATCAAAGGTTTTCATGAAAGAAACAGAGAACAATCTTAAAGGTAAAGAAAAGTTGTTTTGTGATCTATGCCTCTAGATAAAAAAAACTTAGGTCCTACATTTTTCACTTACTAGGTGGGAGACTAATGTCATATCTCAAATAGATAAGATGGAATAAGCATAAAGACTTGGGTCCTACATTTAAAGATTCATCAAGGATCAAAGGTTTTCTTGAAAGAAACAAAGAAGAATCTTAAAGGTAAAGAAAAGTTGTTTGCAGATCTATGCCTCTAGAGTAAAAAGACTTGGGTCCTACGTTGTTCGCTTACTAGATGGGAGAAAGCCTAATGTCATATTCCAAATAACTAAGATGGAATAAGCATAAATACCACCTAATCAGAAAAGATTGAAACAAGAATAACCTTAAGCAAGTATGCAATTCCGTAGATCAATACTAATCTAACTCATTTCCTGAAGAACCCAATGAAACATACTTACTAGGCATGGTGAGAAGCTCAAACTCAAGCGTAGAAACAAAAAGAATAATGAAAGACTAAACACAAGCTGAAAATGAAATCAAAATTAACTAATTTCAATATTCAACAACGATCCAAAGTTTTCATGAAAGAAACAAAGAAGAATCTTAAAGGTAAAGAAAAGATGTTTTCAGATCTATGTCTCTAGATTAAAAAGACTTGGGTCCTGCGCTGCTTGCTTACTATATGGGAGAAAGCCTAATATCATATTCCAAATAGATAAGATGGAATAAGCATAGAGACCGCCTAATCAGAAGAGATTGAAGAAAGAATAACCTTAAGCAAGTATGCAATTCCTTAGATCTATACTAATCTATCTAATTTCCTGAAGAACCCAATGGAACCTACTTACTAAGTATCGTGAAAAGCTCAACCTCAAGCATATAAATGAAAAGCATAATGAAAGATAAAAAAACAAGATGAAAATGAAATCAAGCTTAACCAAATTTAAGATTCACCAAGGATCAAAGGTTTTCATGAAAGAAACAGAGAACAATCTTAAAGTTAAAGAAAAGTTGTTTTCAGGTCTATGACAGTTGAGTAAAAACACTTGGGTCCAATGTTTTTCGCTTACCTGGTGGGAGAAAGCCTAATATCATATACCAAATAGCTAAGATGGAATAAGCTGAAAGACTAAACACAAGCTGAAAATGAAATCAAACTTAACCAAATTCAAGATTCAGCAAGGATCAAAGGTTTTCATGAAAGAAACAAAGAACAATCTTAAAGGTAAAGAAAAGTTGTTTTGTGATCTATGCCTGTAGATAAAAAAAACTTAGGTCCTACATTTTTCGCTTACTAGGTGGGAGACTAATGTCATATCCCAAATAGCTAAGATGGTATAAGCATAATGACTTGGGTCCTACATTTTAAGATTCAACAAGGATCAAAGGTTTTCATGAAAGAAACAGAGAACAATCTTAAAGTTAAAGAAAAGTTGTTTTCAGGTCTATGACAGTAGAGTAAAAACACTTGGGTCCTATGTTTTTCGCTTACTAGGTGGGAGAAAGCCTAATATCATATACCAAATAGCTAAGATGGAATAAGCTGAAAGACTAAACACAAGCTGAAAAGGAAATCAAACTTATTTGATTGCAATATTCAACAAAAATCAAAGGTTTTCATGAAAGAAACAAAGAAGAATCTTAAAGGTAAAGAAAAGTTGTTTTCATATCTATGCCTCTAGAGTAAAAAGACTTGGGTCCTGTGTTGTTCGCTAACTAGATGGGAGAAAGCATAATGTCATATGAAAGTACATTGCAGAGAAGTTTGTCATTTCTTCGTTTATGTTTTGTGCAACAATGGAACCCTCTACTCTGCTAGGGTTTTTAACTTTTTTTCTTTAGTTGGAACATGTAGCGTTCAAATGGATACAACCATCGATACTGAACTGGTGCTCCCACCTCTACATCATAACATTGAGACTCATCAGATTTTAAACAATCTATCCATAGTCAAAATGATTTCGAACAATATAATTACTTGCTTCTCTTAGGAAATTTATAGGAAGGTGTTTCATAATATCGAAGAACGATGGAGGAAATATCTTTTCAAAATTACACAAAATAACCAGAATTTTATCATTCAAATTCTTGATTCCAGCTCAAACTCAAGCATATAAATGAAAAGCATAATGAAAGATAAAAAAAAACAAGCTGAAAATGAAATCAAACTTAACCAAATTCAAGATTCAGCAAGGATCAAAGGTTTTCATGAAAGAAACAAAGAACAATCTTAAAGGTAAAGAAAAGCTGTTTTCATATCTATGCCTCTAGATTAAAAAGACTTGGGTCCTGCGTTGTTTGCTTACTATATGGGAGAAAGCCTAATGTCATACTCCAAATAGATAAGATGGAATAAGCATAAAGACCGCCTAATCAGAAGAGATCGAAGCAAGAATGACCTTAAGCAAGTATGCAATTCCTTAGATCTATACTAATATAACTAATTTCCTGAAGAACCCAATGGAACCTACTTACGAAGTATGGTGAGAAGCTCAAACTCAAGCACATAAATGAAAAGCATAATGAAAGATAAAAAAACAAGCTGAAAATGAAATCAAACTTAACCAAATTCAAGATTCAGCAAGGATGAAAGGTTTTCATGAAAGAAACAGAGAACAATCTTAAAGGTATAGAAAAGTTGTTTTGTGATTTATGCCTCTAGATAAAAAAAAACTTGGGTCCTACATTTTTCGCTTACTAGGTGGGAGACTAATGTCATATCCCAAATACCTAATATGGAATAAGCATAAAGACTTGGGTCCTATATTTAAAGATTCAACAAGGATCAAAGGTTTTCATGAAAGAAACAAAGAAGAATCTTAAAGGTAAAGAAAAGTTGTTTTCAGATCTATGCCTCTAGAGTAAAAAGACTTGGGTCCTGCGTTGTTTGCTTACTATATGGGAGAAAGCCTAATTTCATATTCCAAATAGCTAAGATGGAATAAGCATAAGGACCACCTAAACAGAAGAGTTCGAAACAAGAATAACCTTAAGCAAGTATTAGATCAATACTAATCTAAGTCATTTCTTGAAGAACCCAATGGAACATACTTACTAAGCATGGTGAGAAGCTTAAACTCAAGTGTAGAAACGAAAAGCATAATGAAAGACTAAACAGAAGCTGAAAACGAAATCAAAATTAACTAATTTCAATATTCAACGAAGATCCAAGGTTTTCATGAAAGAAACAAAGAACAATCTTAAAGGTAAAGAAAAGCTGTTTTCAGATCTATGCCTCTAGATTAAAAAGACTTGGGTCCTGCGTTGTTTGCTTACTATATGGAAGAAAGCCTAATTTCATATTCCAAATAGATAAGATGGAATAAGCATAGGGACCGCCCTAATCAGAAGAGATCGAAACAATAATAACCTTAAGCAAGTATTAGATCAATACTAATCTAAGTCATTTCTTGAAGAACCCAATGGAACATACTTACTAAGCATGGTGAGAAGCTTAAACTCAAGTGTAGAAACGAAAAGCATAATGAAAGACTAAACAGAAGCTGAAAACGAAATCAAAATTAACTAATTTCAATATTCAACGAAGATCCAAGGTTTTCATGAAAGAAACAAAGAACAATCTTAAAGGTAAAGAAAAGCTGTTTTCAGATCTATGCCTCTAGATTAAAAAGACTTGGGTCCTGCGTTGTTTGCTTACTATATGGAAGAAAGCCTAATGTCATATTCCAAATAGATAAGATGGAATAAGCATAGGGACCGCCTAATCAGAAGAGATCGAAACAATAATAACCTTAAGCAAGTATGCAATTCCTTAGATCTATACTAATCTAACTAATTTCATGAAGAACCCAATGGAACCTACTTACTAAGTATGGTGAGAAGCTCAAACTCAAGCATATAAATGAAAAGCATAATGAAAGATAAATAAACAAGCTGAAAATGAAATCAAGCTTAACCAAATTTAAAATTCAACAGGGATCAAAGGTTTTCATGAAAGAAAGAGAGAACAATCTTAAAGGTAAAGAAAAGTTGTTTTCAGATCTACGGCAGTAGAGTAAAAACACTTGGGTCCTACGTTTTTCGGTTACTAGGTGGGAGAAAGCCTAATATCATATACCAAATAGCTAAGATGGAATAAGCTGAAAGACTAAACACAAGCTGAAAAGGAAATCAAAATGAACTAATTGCAATATTCAACAAAAAACAAAGGTTTTCATGAAAGAAACAAAGAAGAATCTTAAAGGTAAAGAAAAGCTTTTTTCAGATCTATGCCTCTATATTAAAAAGACTTGGGTCCTGCGTTGTTTGCTTACTATATGGAAGAAAGCCTAATGTCATATTCCAAATAGATAAGATGGAATAAGCATAGGGACCCGCCTAATCAGAAGAGATCGAAACAATAATAACCTTAAGCAAGTATGCAATTCCTTAGATCTATACTAATCTAACTAATTTCATGAAGAACCCAATGGAACCTACTTACTAAGTATGGTGAGAAGCTCAAACTCAAGCATATAAATGAAAAGCATAATGAAAGATAAATAAACAAGCTGAAAATGAAATCAAGCTTAACCAAATTTAAAATTCAACAGGGATCAAAGGTTTTCATGAAAGAAAGAGAGAACAATCTTAAAGGTAAAGAAAAGTTGTTTTCAGATCTACGACAGTAGAGTAAAAACACTTGGGTCCTACGTTTTTCAGTTACTAGGTGGGAGAAAGCCTAATATCATATACCAAATAGCTAAGATGGAATAAGCTGAAAGACTAAACACAAGCTGAAAAGGAAATCAAAATGAACTAATTGCAATATTCAACAAAAAACAAAGGTTTTCATGAAAGAAACAAAGAAGAATCTTAAAGGTAAAGAAAAGCTTTTTTCAGATCTATGCCTCTATATTAAAAAGACTTGGGTCCTGCGTTGTTTGCTTACTGTATGGGAAAAAGCCTAATGTCATATTCCAAATAGATAAGATGGAATAAGCATAGAGACCGCCTAATCAGAACAGATCGAAGCAAGAATAACCTTAAGCAAGTATGCAATTCATTAGATCTATACTAATCTACCAAATTTCCTGAAGAACCCAATGGGACCTACTTACTAAGTATGTGAGAAGCTCAAACTCAAGCATATAAATGAAAAGCATAATGAAAGATAAAAAAAAAGCTGAAAATAAAATCAAACTTAACCAAATTTAAGATTCAACAAGGAACAAAGGATTTCATGAAAGAAACAGAGAACAATCATAAAGTTAAAGAAAAGATGTTTTCAGGTCTATGACAGTTGAGTAATAACACTTGTGTCCTACGTTTTTCACTTACCTGGTGAGAGAAAGCCTAATATCATATACCAAATAGCTAAGATGGAATAAGCTGAAAGACTAAACACAAGCTGAAAAGGAAATCAAAATTAACTAATTGCAATATTCAACAAAAATCAAAGGTTTTCATGAAAGAAACAAAGAAGAATCTTAAAGGTAAAGAAAAGCTGTTTTCAGATCTATGCCTCTAGAGTAAAAAGACTTGGGTCCTGCTTTGTTTGCTTACTATATGGAAGAAAGCCTAATGTCATATTCCAAATAGATAAGATGGAATAAGCATAGGGACCCGCCTAATCAGAAGAGATCGAAACAATAATAACCTTAAGCAAGTATGCAATTCCTTAGATCTATACTAATCTAACTAATTTCATGAAGAACCCAATGGAACCTACTTACTAAGTATGGTGAGAAGCTCAAACTCAAGCATATAAATGAAAAGCATAATGAAAGATAAATAAACAAGCTGAAAATGAAATCAAGC